>CM076847.1:171215156-171253722 GCA_039519185.1 Astragalus membranaceus
ATCATTCTTCTCGATTGACTTCAACTCGTCAATCATTGTCTTCCTTCCACTGCTTGTGACTAAGGGCTTGCTCCAGGCTCACTGGTTCTGCTTCTGCCATTAGTGCAAAGTGTGTCAGGTCTCCCTCTGCTGTAATAGCAGAATCTGGGTAAGTGTCGAATCCTTCTAGTCTTACTGATCTCTGCCTTTCCCTTTGCGACCTTCTTAAAGGTTCGACAGCAATGGGTTCTTCTGGCTCTTCAGTTTCGACCTCTTCATTCTGATTATCTCGATCAGAGACTTCGTCGAAGTCCATCATTGTAGTTTTCTCACAGCCTTCTTCCCAGTTCCAATGTTTCGACTCATCTACTACGACATCTCTGCTTTTCACTATTTTCTTCTGCACAGGATCATACAGTTTGTATGCTCCTGTCGAATGATAGCCAACAAGAATCATTTGTTGTGCTCTATCATCCAGCTTGCTTCTTAGTTGCTCAGGGACATGTCTATAGCATACTGAGCCAATTATTCTGAGATGCTTGACACTTGGCTTTCTTCCTAGCCAAGCTTCTTCAGGTGTCTTCCCAGTCAATCTCTTTGTGGGGTATTTGTTCAGAATGTATACTGCTGTGGCTACAAGTTCTCCCCATAGACTATGAGGTAGCTTCTTCTCCTTCAACATACTTTTTACCATGTTGAGGATGGTCCTGTTTTTCCTCTCAGCAGTACCATTATGCTGAGGCGTGTAAGGTGCAGTGACTTCATGCACAATTCCTTCTTTCTCACAGAATTCGACAAATCCATGAGAATTGTACTCACCACCTCCATCGCTTCTAAGGGTTTTGATTTCACATTCACTCTGCTTTTCAATCATTACCTTAAACTTCTTGAATATTTCTAGTACTTCACTCTTCCTTTTGATCAAATACACCCAGGACATTCTAGTGTATTCGTCAATGAAGGTGACAAAGTACTTATTCCCTCCTAAGGAACATACTTCGAAAGGACCACAGACATCAGAAAATATCACCTCTAGCTTCTTCTCTGCTCTGCTAGGTACTTCTGATTTAAACGAGTTTCTTGGTTGCTTCGACTTGCAACAACTCTCGCAAACTTCGACAGGTACTTTTACTGCAGGCAACCCATGAACCATCTTCTTTTCATGTAGTTGACTCAAGCTCTTGAAGTTGAGGTGGCCAAATCTTCTGTGCCACTTCCAGTGCTCCTCTTCGACAGTACTTTTGAGGCAATGTTCTTCGACTACTTGCAATTTGATCTTGAAAGTTCTGTTACTCTGCATTAACACTTTCAGGATCAACTTCTTGGTCGAATCAAACTGGCTGAGACTATTATCACCCATTTCGACGGTGAACTTCTTCTCGATCATCTACCCAATACTTAGCAGATTGCTCTTCATATCAGGTACATAAAATACCCCTTGGATGTAGCACCACTTACCATCTTTCGACAGGAACTTTATGGTACCTACTCCTTCAGCAGTAACTTTACTGTTATCTGCAAACCTTATCTTCTTGCTTATCTGCTCCAGTTCGACAAACCACTCCTTGTGACAACACATGTGATTTGAACATCCTGTGTCGAGATACCATTCGACAGACTTCTCTTCAGTCGAATTTGTATCAGCCTTCAACAACAGTAATTCTGGGTCAGTAGCTGTCATGAATGACAATTCTTCATCATCATTGCTGGCAATGTTGGAGGCATCACCAGTGTTTCCACTGCCCTGCCACACACACATTGCACAAGTATTTTGAGCATCGCAAGTGAATCCACTTATACAAGTGTTCCCACTATTTTGCTCGCTACTTTCAGCAATTCCTTCATCGAGTCGAATCTCATCTTCGACAGCCATCAGCATTAACTCCTCTGAGTCAGAGTCTGAGTCATCATCATTAGCAAACTTGGCTTCTGCATCTTTATCCCTAGGAACTTTCTTGTTTTGACACTTGTTCCTATAATGCCCAAATTGCTGACAGTTATAACACTGAACTTTCGACAGGTCTCCCTTCTTCTTGTCGAAGGATCCTTGTTCTTTCTTCTTACTGCTTGATCCCTTTTCTCTACCCTTCTCCTTGTTGCCTGCCTTCCAATTTCTCTTAGAGGAGTATGAAAGTAAGGCTTGTTCAGTTTCTTCTCTGAACTTCTCTGCCTTATTCTCAATTCATGAGCCTCTAAGGAACCCTGAAGTTCATCTAACTTCAATGTATCTAGGTCCTTGGATTCTTCGATAGCAGTAACAACGTAGTCGGATTCCAGGGTTAAGGATCTGAGCACCTTTTCGACTTTATTTACTTCAGTCACAGTTTCACCATTACCTTTCATTTGATTAGTTAATGCTACTAACCTCGTAATGAAATCTCCAATCGATTCTCCATCTGTCATCTTCAAGCCCTCGTACTGCTTCCTGAGCGACTGTAGACGTATCTTCTTCAGCCTATCTGCTCCTCCATACGAGTTCTTTAGGATGTCCCAAGCTGCCTTTGCTGAATCACAGTTGATGATCAGGTTCAGGATGTTGGAATCAACGCATTGGTGAATCAAAAACAGCCCTTTTCCATCTTTCTTCCTCAGCGAATGATGGTTGTTCCTCACCGCTTCAGTGGCGTTTGCTGCCAAGGGTGGAACACCATCATTCACGACATCAAGAACATCTTGATATCGAAACAGCACCTTCATCTGCGCACACCATCGTTCATAATCCTTTTCGTCGAAGATTGGGAGGTTCCCCGGAATACCTCCACCAGAGTTGTCTCGTGCTGCCATGAATCTTGATAGATTTTGTAAGGATCTAACAAGCTCTGATACCAGTTTGTTGGGGATAAACACGTGAAAGGGACAAGAAAGGAAGTGGCGGCGCTAAGGATAAGAGGAATAATTAGGGCAATATAATATTAGGTAAAAGCTGCACTGAATTTCATAAAAGTAGGGTACTAAATTACATGCTACTGACGTCTATATTTATATACAATGAAACAGGCCCAGGCCCATAATTTCGACTGGCCCATTTCGACTAGGTTACTATTCACACCTATAAATTACAAGCAATAGAATTACAAGGCATATCTCAATAGACACCACTTAGCAGTTAGCATCAACAACCGCTTTCCTTGGTCAACACAGCAATTCAATTTATACTCGCACCATGTGCTCATAATTTCACCACTCCAGGTCCCTGACCACAATCTCCACTCTACTTTCCCGCCTATTCCACCATATTCGCTTCCAATATAAACTCACATCACCATCCAAAAATCAATTACATTGTGTCTTCATTCCGGTGAGTAGTTGCAATAAGGGGTGTACAAAATAACCATGGTTATAAAATCAATTCATGTCCTTCAAATGTCCATTTTAAATAACAGGTTTCATAACCAAAGTAGCATAATCGGTTATTAATTTGTAAAACCGGATATATAACCGGTTATACTGGTTATATCCATAACCTCTGACAAGTATTTTAAAAAAAAACTAAAAATATTTTTCAGTATTTTAAAAAGAAATTTTTCCAGATTTTTAAGTCAAAAAAGATAAATTTCAGAACATGAAATTTAAAAAAAAAAAAATCAGAAATGAAAAAATATAATATATATATAATATATATATTATATAAATATAATGTAATATATGGAACTACCACCGGCCGGAGCGCGCCGCCGGCCACCGGAGCGCGCCGCCGGCCACCGGAGCGCCGCCGCCTCCGGCAACCACCTTCCACCACCGCAACCACCTATATATCAATATAATATTTATATTAATATATATTAATATAATATTTTGACAAATATATATATATATATATATATATATATATATAATATTTATATATATATATATAATATGTTAATAAAATAAATATATTTATATTAATCTTTATATTTTAAATATATTAATATAATATTTATTTTTTTGACCAAGATAATATATATATATATATATATATATAAATATATTTAAAGGTATTTCTAAAATTTCAACTTTTTAAAAATTATTTTGGTGGGCTTGTTTAAATTTTTAGGCAAAAACCAGTTGGATATCCAATGAACGTCCATTAAATAAATGGATAAAAACCATATCTATTATTGGACAAATTAAAATAACTGATTATAAAATTATATAAATATCCGGATTTTTTTAACCGGATATGGATATGGATGTGGTTTAACCGTTGAACCGGTTAATTTGTGCACCCTGGTCACAATGTTTCTCCAACAACACTACCAAAATAAACTACTAGTAAACATCATACACTGAACGGTCACACTGTCATAGTATATCTAGACACCCTGCTGGACATATGGACCAATCGGAGAAATTGACACTGGAACCTTTAATTTGTTTTGCTACAAACCAGCTCCATGATACTACCTTGATTTGATTCACAACATCTTTGACATTGATCACATCTCCTGAGAATAGAACTCTGTTTCTTGCTCCCCACACACCACACCACCGCTGCCCAAATAAGGAATCTTACCCCTTTGTGTTTTCTCTTTCTAAATTTCGCACCAAATTGCAAGAAATGGGATGTAATATCTTCACAGTGCACGCTGTCAAACCCCATCCAGTCAATGACAGAGCTCCAAACCAATTTAGAAACAGGACACGAAATGAAGAGATGGTTGACATTTTTCTCACCGTGAAAGCACAATGCATAACTCAGGTCGAAGACGGAATTAAGAACACCCATTCTCTTCAGTGCATCCCTAGTAGCAACCCTTTGCTATGGCACCCTCCACACTAAAACATGCACCTTCGACGGTAATCTGCACTTCCACAGTTTAATACATGCCTTCCTATTGAAGATTGGTCTTGTGGATTAGTGATCAATGAAGAGTAACACGATTTTACCGTGAAGCCTCTACACTGGTCGGGCATCCATCTCCGTTCATCTATCATGTCAAGTTTTGGTGAGATTCCTCTAATCAAGTTAAGTAAACTCACCCTCCATGTCCTCCTCCAAGCTTCTTAGAGCCCTCCTCCATCTAATATCCCACTTCCACTGATTCGACTCCCACACTCCCGACTCCGCTACCGAAGCATCTTTCTTTTCAACCAAGACAAATAATCTTGGGAATAGAGATAGCAGAGGTTGTCCTCCAATCCACACATCCTCCCATTATTTAATGGTTCTACTGCAACCAAGCCTCTTTTTTACGAGTGATTCAAACCAATCAAAAGCATTGCCCAGACGAAGACCACCTCCAATAACTAGCAGATCTCTCCACCATAAGGATTGGTTATTTGTTACCCTCTCTGCTCCCCATTTATCCAATGGGCCATATCTATACTCTAGTAGTGGATACCATATAGCACCTGAATCAGTTAGCCCTCTCCACCTCCACTTGGCCAAAAGTGAGATGTTGAACAATTCTAGATTTTTTATACCCAATCCTCCTAGTTGTTTTGGCATGCAAACCTTATCCCATTTCACCCGGGCTATTTTCCTTTCATCGATACACCCTCCCCATAGAAAACATCTTTGTATCTTAATCAACTCTTCAATAACCTTCTTTGGAGCTTTGAAGAAGGAAAAAAAATAGAGTGGCGTGCTAATAGAACAGAGTTTAATTATGAGGGTTACCCTTCCCCCAATCGACAATTGATGACTCTTCCATAATGAGAGGCGAGACTGCATATTATTAATACTTGGATTCCAAGTTGAGCACTTCCTTGGATTAGCGTCCACCAGAATGCCTAGAAACTTGAAGGGAGGTTTGCCGATACGGCAGGCAAGGAACCATGAAGCTGATCTCAGATCATACTCTGCTATGTTTAAACCAATGACACTGCTTTTTCCAAAGTTAACTTTGAGCCCCGACACTAACTCAAAACTCCTCAATATGGCTTTCAAACACCAAAGGTTTTCTCTGCTACCTTCGTTGATGAGGATTGTGTCATCTGCAAACTGAAGCACCGAATCTAGAACCATATACCCATTGTACTTCCCAGCCTCCACACCTTTCCTCACGAGCCCTGTTAAGCCTTCAGCCACTATTACAAATAGCAACGGGACAAGTTGAGATACTAATTTGATGCACTAAAGTAATTTTGAGACTACTTATTTTATTTTATAGTTCAGTGAACAAATTCAAAAGAGAGTTTACTACAAGGGATTACTACAAAAACATAGCAAACATTTGAAATAAAAGTTTTTGAAACAAAAGCGGATTTCAGAATGGATTTTTTTGTGTGGAATAATGCCCTCATTTGCATTGAAAAACGAAACGCAAGAAAAATATATAATGATATATATATATAATAAATAAAGTTAAATACAACAACAACGTATGATGACTCATCATCATATGTATATTTTCGCTCAGTTTACAACTGAAATGTCTGTGATTTTATGTTTGATTCAGCCAATAGTTAGGATTTTGGCATAATTTTAGTTCTATGTAATAAGTGTGGAGTTGTAACAAAATGCATGAGATATCCTTCAATTTGATTTGGCGTCTACTAGCGAACCAGACACTTGCCTAGTGACGAAACGGAGAAAAGAAGGAAGGAAAAAGATCAGACAGCCTTCGCACCAGCGGCCAAGAACGATCGCGCCACAACCTAGCAATTCTGCCAGAGGTCGCGACGCGACCAGCCACCATCGCGACGCGATGCGTGGCCGAAGACCAAATATATATTTCAGTTTTGCGAATTTTGAGAGCCTCTTCGGTTTGGGATCAGTTCTAGGGTTTGGAGGAGCAACTGGGCACGATTTTGGGGCCCTCCCAACACCTTGGGAACAAGGGTTGAAGGCTCTCATGGATCCATCTCTATGTAATCTTCTTCTACTCTTTAATCTTATCCCTATTATGCCATGTAATTAGATAGTTTTGATTTGGGAGAGATGACTCTTCCTAAAACTCTTGTATGAATGCTTTGTTATGGTCAAGTCAAGTTTTTGTCCACCTTAACCATGCCTATGCCTTATGTTCTTAATGCTTTACAAGTACATATGATATTTGTATCGATCTAGGCTTATGATCACCATAGAAATATGGGTTTGGTCGCTGGAAATTGGGGTTTAGGTCACGACTTGAATTATCATAGGAATATGTAGTTGGGTTTCGTGAATTCTTATTTCTTTAGGTCGCCATAGATGATCGTAGGAGTGAGAATTTCAGTGAGTGAATTCTTTATTTCTTGAGTTTAATGCTTTACCCTTTGACATGAATCACCTAAGGAATTAGGGTAACTCTTAGGGTAAAAGGGGTTTTGAGGCAAGGGATTGTCCTTAGCCTAATTTAGTGAATTGAATCGGATAATTTGGATAATTGCTTTGAGTAGAGGGGAGATGAGTCAATCCCAATTCGCTTCTATCTTACCTTATGTTATTGCACTTTCCATTTCGTTGGTACAATAAACCAATTTTATCACAAGTGTCACGACTTAGGATTAATAATTTGCCTATTGATAATAAAACGCAATCCCTGTGGAATCGACCGGTACTTACCGTAATTTTATTACTTGCAATGTTTTCAGTACACTTGCTGAAATTCTTAACAAGTTTTTGGCGCCGTTGCCGGGGATTATTTAGTTGTCAACAAGGCAATGAGTTGATTCTTAGTTGTTTTTGTTTTTATTTTATTTTATTTATTTCAGTATTTTATTTTGGTTTTATTTATTTAGATCCTTAGTTATTGTGTTGGACCTTTTGATGGTTTGTTTAGTGTTTCAGCGAGCTGTTATGCGGGGGCAAGATTCGAAAGAATTGCTGCTTGACCCCGAGATTGGAAGATCATAAAAAGCAAACCGGAAAAAGTTAATGTTGCATTTTGGTTGTACTGCTGTCTAGCTTGTACATTGATGATGATGCACCGCAATCTTTGAACTGGTTCTCTGTGGTGATTGTTCAGTCTAACATGTTGCAGCTACCATGTGACTCCTCCAAATCAGATTTTATCATCAGATAGTATTAGTGGCCAAGTCAAAGGTTGAGGAAGATCTGGATCATCTTTGGGCAGGTTCTCTTGAGTTCCATCTCTTGAAGCCACTTGGTAACAGATTAAATAAATAGTCATACTAAATATGCACTTTAATTAAAATGTTGAAATTGATAATTACCTCTCAAATGGATACATCCGCCTATAATGAACTGGTCCACCAAGCCTTGCTTCATATGCAGGGTGAACTGGAAGATGCTCCATGGAATCAAAGAAACCAGGAGGAAGTATTATCTCCAATTTTCAGACGATGAAAGGAATATTCTGCTCCATCTTAATAAGATCATCTTTTCTCAATGTTGAAGAGCACGTGTTTTTAAAAAATTGACTCACTACAGTAAGTGGTTCCAAAACACACTTTGGCAATGAACTAAAAGCAATTGGAAGAAAACACTCCATGAATACATGACAATCATGACTTTTCATCCCATACATCTTCTCAGTGTTCACATCTGCACATCTTGCAAGATTAGAAGAATAGCCATCTGGCATCCTCAATCCTTTCAACCATCGACAAACATCTTTTGCTTCATGTTGCGCCCGAAAAAGTCCCCGAGGGAGAACCTTCCTCGTTCACAACTTTTCCTAAGACAATGAAGCCGCCCACACGTCCCCGAAAAATGATTTATTGGTCTTGCGAAATTAGAGAATAGGGTTCGGGGGTCGGTTATGTAACACCCCTTTCTACCCGTTACTTTGTTTATAAAAATCAGAGTTTAAGAATCTCGTTCATAGGAAATGTTACACATACTCAAATCAAACGTCGCTTATCAAACTTAAAAAAAAACAGTGTAACTCAAATTCATACGTCCACGTAGCACATCACAATATCAAAAACTCAAGCCTCATGGTTAACGTCGCTTATAAAACTTCTCATAACACAAACAACTACGCAGCGGAAATTTGTAAAACATAACCAAATAGTCCACATGGACGAAATAATCAAAATTCATTAATAAAGGCCGAGTTCATTATCCCCCCTGAGTGCTACGTATCAGAGCATGACGACTCGACTCGAAAAGCGAAGCTAATACCTTCACTGGGAATCACCTGCACGTTACCAACACGAAGGGCAACATTCAAACAGGAAAGGGTGAGCATCTTTTCAGTCTATACAATAGAAAATATGAGAAGCACTAATCATAGGCTACGCACTAGAATAATCAGCATCCAATACACAAAACATCCACATCACAGTCATCATCCACATCATGTACAAACTCATCTCATGTCGTATAGAATTATGAAATGCAACCCACTCGCGGGTATATGCATGAAGGTACCTTTTCACAAAACGTCGCTTAGCCACTCAGGCCTCATCATCACTTGGCCACTCAGGCCTCAAAACATCACTGGGTTTTATGCATATGGGCATGAGACTCTATGACATGCACCACTCACTTCACAAAAATCACACAAATTTCTCAGATCACAGTCAACGATGTGACCCATCACTTACCTGTTTGCTCGCACGGAGCACAGCACCTGTCAAATTCATAATCATCACACAACATCACTAGGCCACTTAGACCTTAACATCACTTAGCCACTCAGGCCCCCAAATGTCACTCACACATAAACATCATTTAACTCAAACATTAGCCACTGAGGGCAAAAACGTCATTTGACTAACCACCAAGGGCATCCTCGTCTTTTTCACATCATTATCATTAACTTTGGCCACTAGGGGCAAAACAGTCATTTGACTAGCCACCAAGGGCATCCTCGTCATTTACACATCATTATCATTAACTTTGGCCACTAGGGGCAAAACAGTCATTTTGACACTACCACATTAAAACTGTTGTATTATACACCAAATGGGATTTTAAAGAGTTCCACGTCATTTTTCAATGTCACTGGGACGATCACCGGGGACAGCCACTTGGGCGCCCACAAACAGTCAGAAATAACAATTTTTCATTTTAAAAATTGAACCCACGAATAGACAATGTAAAAAGCTTCACGGCACTTTTCGAATCGTTCAAAACGGACATCTAAATCAAAAGTTATGATAAAAACAATTTTGGAAAAATTATGCAACATCCTGGGAACAGGCGCCTTAGGCGCCCAGGCAACCAGGCAACAAGTGCACAGGCGCCCAGCGCCCAGGCAACAACAACAACGCACGCAACACAGCACGGGCGCCTAGCGCCCAGGAGCAACAACGCGCGCGCACAGCGCAGCGCAACGCAGCACGGGCGCCTAGCGCCCAGGGGAACACAACGCGCGCACAACACAGCGCCATAGGCGCTCAGCGCCCAGGCGCGCACACGCACACACACAGACAACACGGGCGCCAGCTCCCAGGCGCGCCCCCACGCGCAACAACAACACAGAACAGGCGCCCAGCGCCCAGCATAGGCGCCCAGCGCCCAGAAACCAGCAACAACATCCAGAATTTGTCCAACACCTTTTTAACAACTACAAATTCGTTTTCTTCACGATTTTAAAACATACAACTCCAATTTTTCCCAGCAACTAAAACACATTAATCTCATTCAAAAAAAAAACACTAAAACTCAATTTCATCAAAACTCAATTAAAACCAAACAACATCACTAGCCTCACCATGGCGCCCTAGGCGCCCAACATCAACAACCCCTTATGCGACCACATCCTTCAACAACCAACGCATAGATTAACATTTTAATTCTCATCACATACGCAAAACATCACCAATAACGAAATTCATGGATCAACCCAAGCAATAGATAAATTCGCATAGACTCATGATATACATTTATACGAAAGTTAACATCAAGAACGTCAAGAACGTAATGAACATCAAACACGCCAAGAACATCAAGAAACATACGGTTCTAATACAAATCCTAGATCTAGAACCCATCATATAAACTATTAGATAGAGTGATAGAGCTCCCCTAACCTCGAAATTGAAGAACGGAGGCCCCGGAGGTAGTCACGTACAGGATCACAGCAACAAAATCACGCTCCTCGCCCTTCCTTGCTTGCGACTTCCCTCTTCTTCCTCTTCTCTCTTTACGGCGCCCCTCCTAGCTCTCTCTCTATCTCACGCTCTTTCTTTCCTTCTTTCTTTTGATTTCGCAAAATGCCACAAACCCTAGCCCCCCAAACACTACTCCACTTCGCCTATATTGTGGATCATGGGCTTGGGCTTTCCACTTAAGCCCAAGTCATGCAAGTGGCGCCTCCACTCCCTCCTAATACCACCAAAATAAATAAAATTCTAGTTAATCGAATTACATCAAATAATTTAATTTAAATCCCCAATTATTTAATTAAATAAATTAATTAAATAATTTTAGGGTGTTACAACTCTCCCCCACTTAGAATATTTCGTCCTCGAAATTTTACCTGATCGAACAACTCTGGGTAGGACTCTCGCATCTTGCTCTCTAGCTCCCAAGTCATACTCTCGCCGGCAGCTCCTAGCCAGACCACCTTCACTAATGCAATCTCTTTGCCTCTAAGCGCCTTCACTTCACGGTCCTCAATCCTTACGGGCATCGTCTCCACAGTGAGATTATCCCGCACCTCTACATCGTCCACTTGGATCACATGAGATGGATCCGAAACATACTTCCGAAGTTGCGACACGTGAAACACGTCGTGCAAGTTCGAAAGATTTGGCGGTAAAGCCACTCTATAAGCCACATTTCCAATTCTCTCGGATATCTGATAAGGACCAACAAATCGAGGAGTGAGCTTCTTCGATTTCAACGCCCGACCAACACCGGTAATAGGAGAAACCCTCAAGAACACATGCTCACCCTCCTGAAACTCTAAATCCTTCCTCCGCTTGTCATGATAACTCTTCTGACGACTCTGCGAAGCCTTCATCTTCTCACGGATCATCTTGATCTTCTCCGTAGTCTCCCGGACAATCTCCGGTCCCAAAACTACACTCTCTCCCGAATCATACCAACATAATGGCGTCCTACACTTTCGACCATACAATGCTTCAAACGGTGCCATCCCGATACTGGAATGGTGACTGTTGTTATAGGTAAACTCAATCAACGCAAGATATGAATCCCATGAACCCCGCTGTTCCAATACACAAGCCCTCAACAAATCCTCTAGCGATTGAATTGTCCTCTCTGACTGACCGTCTGTCTGGGGATGATACGCCGAACTCATTTTTAACTTAGAACCCAATTCTTTCTGCAGACTCTTCCAAAACTCGGAAGTGAACCTCGGATCCCTATCTGACACAATACTCTTCGGAACACCGTGCAGCCTCACAATCTCCTTGACATATACCTCTGCCAACCTCGACACCGGATAAGTGATATTAATAGGAATAAAGTGAGCAGACTTCGTTAACCTATCAATGATCACCCAAATAGCGTCATGACCCTTAGCTGTATTCGGTAACCCCGTCACAAAATCCATTGCTATGCTATCCCATTTCCACTCTGGAATCTCCAACGGTTGCATTAGCCCTGCAGGCTTCTGATGCTCTACCTTAGATTTCTGACAGGTCAAACAGGCATACACAAACTGCGCCACATCTCTCTTCATACCATACCACCAAAACATCTTTTTCAGATCTTGATACATCTTCGTTGCTCCAGGATGGATACTCAACTTGCTACGATGACCTTCCTCTAAAATTGCCTTTCTCATCCCTTCATCGTCAGGAACACAGATCCTACCCCGGAACCTCAACACACCACTGGAATCCAATTTGAATTCTTCATCTTCAGATTGACCAACTCCATTAATTAAATCCACTAACTTAACATCTGACTTCTGAGCCTCTCTGATGCTGCCCAGGAATTCATTGTCGATATTTAGCATTCCCAGCTTGACACTGCGAGGTGTCATCTTACAAACCAAACTCAAATCCCTGAATTCTTCAATTAACTCTAATTCTTTCACCATCATGGCCGACATATGCAAAGACTTTCTGCTTAAAGCATCAGCCACGACATTAGCCTTGCCGGGATGATAATTCAAACCAAAGTCATAATCCTTCAAGAGTTCCAACCACCGACGCTGTCTCATATTCAACTCTTTCTGATCGAACAGATACTTTAGACTCTTATGATCACTGAACACTTCGAACCTCGAACCATAAAGGTAGTGCCTCCAAATCTTGAGCACAAATACCACAGCAGCCAATTCCAAATCATGCGTAGGGTAATTTTTCTCATGAATCCGCAATTGCCTCGACGCATACGCAACGACCTTCCCATCCTGCATCAACACACCACCGAGACCCATCTTCGAAGCGTCACAATACACAACGAACGGTTCCTCTGGATTAGGCAACGTCAAAACAGGCGACGTCGTCAATCTCTTTTTCAGTTCCATAAAACTTTCCTCGCATCGAGCATCCCAAACAAAAACTTTACCCTTGCAAGTCAACTGAGTCAATGGGAGGGCCAACTTGGAAAAACCCTCGATGAACCTCCTGTAGTACCCAGCCAAACCCAAAAAGCTTCTAATCTCTGTTACGGACTTCGGAGACTCCCACTCCAACACTGCTTCTACTTTTACCGGATCAACCGCAATACCATTACCAGAAATCACGTGCCCAAGGAAACTCACCTCTTTCAGCCAGAACTCACACTTCGATAACTTAGCGTACAACTTTTTCTCTTTTAAAACTTCCAACACTGACTTCAGGTGCTCAGCATGCTCTTCATCTGACTTAGAATAAACTAGAATATCATCTATGAAGATTACCACAAACCGATCTAGGTAATTATGGAAAATACGGTTCATATATTCCATAAATACACCAGGAGCATTGGTCACACCGAACGGCATCACTGAATACTCATAATGCCCATACCTTGTCCTGAATGCTGTCTTCTGAACATCCTCATCCTTTACTTTAATCTGATGATATCCGGACCTCAAATCGATTTTGCTGAAAACACGAGCACCCACTAACTGATCCATCAGATCGTCGATTCTCGGAAGCGGATACTTATTCTTGATAGTTACCTTATTCAACTGACGATAGTCCACACATAACCTCATGCTCCCATCTTTCTTTTTCACTAACAATACCGGAGCTCCCCACGGTGATACACTCGGTCTTACAAACTTCTTCTCAAGCAATTCTTCAAGTTGCGTCTTCAACTCAGACAGTTCCGACGCCGACATTCTGTACGGAGCCATAGACACAGGCCTCGTACCAGGTACAAGATCAATCGAAAATTCAACTTCTCTCTCCGGTGGCACACCCGGAATCTCATCAGGAAAAACCTCAGGAAATTCACGTACTACCTTCAGTTCTTCAATAACAGCCTGACTCTCAGCAGACAACGAAGCCATCAACGCAAATAACTGAACTCCTTCTTTCTTCAATTTCTTCAACTGACCAGCAGACACCAAAACCGAACTTTCTTCACCGAAACTAACCGACTTGCTACGACAGTTGATATGGACGTGATTATTCTCTAACCAGTCCATGCCTAAGATTACATCCAGACCTCTCAATGGCAAACATACAAAATTCACAATAAAGTCCCTGCCGAAGATCGACACGGGACACTGAGAACACACCTGGGACGTAATCACCGACCCCTTCGCAGGAGTATCGACAACCATATCCCCACACATAGCAGATAAAACAAGACCCAATCGTTTACAGCAATCAACAGATATAAAACAATGGGTAGCACCAGTATCAATAAGAGATTTCAGAGAAGCACCATTAATATAACACGTACCTCTAATCAGACCATCATCATCATCAGGCTCCTCTCCTGCCAATGCAAATACCTTCCCAGTAGACCTTTCCTTTTTCGGCTTTGTACACTTTGTACTGATATGCCCAGACTCACCACAGTTGAAACACACCACATCCTTGACCTTACACTCAGCTGCCATATGACCCTTTTTACCACAACGGTAGCAATTCCTGTCATCCGACCTGCATGTAGTACTCTTGTGGCCAGGCTTGCCACACTTATAACAGACAATGCTAGCAGGGGCATCTCCCCCGCCAGAACCCTTACCTCCAGCAGCTCTCTGATAACCCTTACCCGCAGGAACCTCATACGGCTTGCTTCGACTCTGAAACTTGCCCTTTCTATCTGAAGTAGCTTTGTAGCGAGCAGTACTGTCCTCCTCGAAGATCCTGCAACTATCAACCAGATCTGCGAACACACGAATCTTCTGATAACCAATGGCCTGTTTAATATCAGGCCTCAACCCATTCTCAAATTTGATGCATTTAGAAAATTCAGCTGTAGCCTCACTGTAATGTGGATAAAATTTGGCTAGCTCCACAAATTTTGCCGCATAGGCAGTCACAGACATACCACCCTGCTTCAGCTCCAAAAACTCTATCTCTTTCTTCCCGCGGACGTCTTCAGGAAAATACTTTCTCAGAAATTCCCTGCTGAAAACCTCCCAAGTAATCTCTTCCTGCACAGCCTCTAACCTCTGCCTAGTAGCCAACCACCAGTCGTCGGCCTCCTCGGCTAGCATATGGGTACCAAAGCGGACCTTCTGCTCAACAGTACAGTTCATCACCCTGAAAATCCTCTCGATCTCCTTCAGCCAAGCCATAGCACCATCTGGATCATATTTGCCCTTAAAGGTGGGCGGATTCTCCCTCTGGAAGGTTGTCAGACTTCGAAAACCAGCATTATCCCCAGCATTCTGCTGACCCTGCATCGCCTGAGCCATAGCTTGCAATGCAGCGGCAAGAGCAGCGTCGTCTCGTCTGGCCATTCTAGCACTGCAACAGAAAAC
Organism: Astragalus membranaceus; assembly: GCA_039519185.1. NCBI lineage: Eukaryota > Viridiplantae > Streptophyta > Magnoliopsida > Fabales > Fabaceae > Astragalus > Astragalus membranaceus. The sequence goes on from CM076847.1 coordinate 171,230,801, forward strand.
AGAATTCAGAAACGAGTAACAAACTCAATGTTACTCAACACGACGACTCAACTACCGGCCGGACAGACCGAACTGCTCTGATACCACTAATGTAACACCCCTTTCTACCCGTTACTTTGTTTATAAAAATCAGAGTTTAAGAATCTCGTTCATAGGAAATGTTACACATACTCAAATCAAACGTCGCTTATCAAACTTAAAAAAAAACAGTGTTACTCAAATTCATACGTCCACGTAGCACATCACAATATCAAAAACTCAAGCCTCATGGTTAACGTCGCTTATAAAACTTCTCATAACACAAACAACTACGCAGCGGAAATTTGTAAAACATAACCAAATAGTCCACATGGACGAAATAATCAAAATTCATTAATAAAGGCCGAGTTCATTATCCCCCCTGAGTGCTACGTATCAGAGCATGACGACTCGACTCGAAAAGCGAAGCTAATACCTTCACTGGGAATCACCTGCACGTTACCAACACGAGGGCAACATTCAAACAGGAAAGGGTGAGCATCTTTTCAGTCTATACAATAGAAAATATGAGAAGCACTAATCATAGGCTACGCACTAGAATAATCAGCATCCAATACACAAAACATCCACATCACAGTCATCATCCACATCATGTACAAACTCATCTCATGTCGTATAGAATTATGAAATGCAACCCACTCGCGGGTATATGCATGAAGGTACCTTTTCACAAAACGTCGCTTAGCCACTCAGGCCTCATCATCACTTGGCCACTCAGGCCTCAAAACATCACTGGGTTTTATGCATATGGGCATGAGACTCTATGACATGCACCACTCACTTCACAAAAATCACACAAATTTCTCAGATCACAGTCAACGATGTGACCCATCACTTACCTGTTTGCTCGCACGGAGCACAGCACCTGTCAAATTCATAATCATCACACAACATCACTAGGCCACTTAGACCTTAACATCACTTAGCCACTCAGGCCCCCAAATGTCACTCACACATAAACATCATTTAACTCAAACATTAGCCACTGAGGGCAAAAACGTCATTTGACTAACCACCAAGGGCATCCTCGTCTTTTTCACATCATTATCATTAACTTTGGCCACTAGGGGCAAAACAGTCATTTGACTAGCCACCAAGGGCATCCTCGTCATTTACACATCATTATCATTAACTTTGGCCACTAGGGGCAAAACAGTCATTTTGACACTACCACATTAAAACTGTTGTATTATACACCAAATGGGATTTTAAAGAGTTCCACGTCATTTTTCAATGTCACTGGGACGATCACCGGGGACAGCCACTTGGGCGCCCACAAACAGTCAGAAATAACAATTTTTCATTTTAAAAATTGAACCCACGAATAGACAATGTAAAAAGCTTCACGGCACTTTTCGAATCGTTCAAAACGGACATCTAAATCAAAAGTTATGATAAAAACAATTTTGGAAAAATTATGCAACATCCTGGGAACAGGCGCCTTAGGCGCCCAGGCAACCAGGCAACAAGTGCACAGGCGCCCAGCGCCCAGGCAACAACAACAACGCACGCAACACAGCACGGGCGCCTAGCGCCCAGGAGCAACAACGCGCGCGCACAGCGCAGCGCAACGCAGCACGGGCGCCTAGCGCCCAGGGGAACACAACGCGCGCACAACACAGCGCCATAGGCGCTCAGCGCCCAGGCGCGCACACGCACACACACAGACAACACGGGCGCCAGCGCCCAGGCGCGCCCCCACGCGCAACAACAACACAGAACAGGCGCCCAGCGCCCAGCATAGGCGCCCAGCGCCCAGAAACCAGCAACAACATCCAGAATTTGTCCAACACCTTTTTAACAACTACAAATTCGTTTTCTTCACGATTTTAAAACATACAACTCCAATTTTTCCCAGCAACTAAAACACATTAATCTCATTCAAAAAAAAAACACTAAAACTCAATTTCATCAAAACTCAATTAAAACCAAACAACATCACTAGCCTCACCATGGCGCCCTAGGCGCCCAACATCAACAACCCCTTATGCGACCACATCCTTCAACAACCAACGCATAGATTAACATTTTAATTCTCATCACATACGCAAAACATCACCAATAACGAAATTCATGGATCAACCCAAGCAATAGATAAATTCGCATAGACTCATGATATACATTTATACGAAAGTTAACATCAAGAACGTCAAGAACGTAATGAACATCAAACACGCCAAGAACATCAAGAAACATACGGTTCTAATACAAATCCTAGATCTAGAACCCATCATATAAACTATTAGATAGAGTGATAGAGCTCCCCTAACCTCGAAATTGAAGAACGGAGGCCCCGGAGGTAGTCACGTACAGGATCACAGCAACAAAATCACGCTCCTCGCCCTTCCTTGCTTGCGACTTCCCTCTTCTTCCTCTTCTCTCTTTACGGCGCCCCTCCTAGCTCTCTCTCTATCTCACGCTCTTTCTTTCCTTCTTTCTTTTGATTTCGCAAAATGCCACAAACCCTAGCCCCCCAAACACTACTCCACTTCGCCTATATTGTGGATCATGGGCTTGGGCTTTCCATTTAAGCCCAAGTCATGCAAGTGGCGCCTCCACTCCCTCCTAATACCACCAAAATAAATAAAATTCTAGTTAATCGAATTACATCAAATAATTTAATTTAAATCCCCAATTATTTAATTAAATAAATTAATTAAATAATTTTAGGGTGTTACAACTCTCCCCCACTTAGAATATTTCGTCCTCGAAATTTTACCTGATCGAACAACTCTGGGTAGGACTCTCGCATCTTGCTCTCTAGCTCCCAAGTCATACTCTCGCCGGCAGCTCCTAGCCAGACCACCTTCACTAATGCAATCTCTTTGCCTCTAAGCGCCTTCACTTCACGGTCCTCAATCCTTACGGGCATCGTCTCCACAGTGAGATTATCCCGCACCTCTACATCGTCCACTTGGATCACATGAGATGGATCCGAAACATACTTCCGAAGTTGCGACACGTGAAACACGTCGTGCAAGTTCGAAAGATTTGGCGGTAAAGCCACTCTATAAGCCACATTTCCAATTCTCTCGGATATCTGATAAGGACCAACAAATCGAGGAGTGAGCTTCTTCGATTTCAACGCCCGACCAACACCGGTAATAGGAGAAACCCTCAAGAACACATGCTCACCCTCCTGAAACTCTAAATCCTTCCTCCGCTTGTCATGATAACTCTTCTGACGACTCTGCGAAGCCTTCATCTTCTCACGGATCATCTTGATCTTCTCCGTAGTCTCCCGGACAATCTCCGGTCCCAAAACTACACTCTCTCCCGAATCATACCAACATAATGGCGTCCTACACTTTCGACCATACAATGCTTCAAACGGTGCCATCCCGATACTGGAATGGTGACTGTTGTTATAGGTAAACTCAATCAACGCAAGATATGAATCCCATGAACCCCGCTGTTCCAATACACAAGCCCTCAACAAATCCTCTAGCGATTGAATTGTCCTCTCTGACTGACCGTCTGTCTGGGGATGATACGCCGAACTCATTTTTAACTTAGAACCCAATTCTTTCTGCAGACTCTTCCAAAACTCGGAAGTGAACCTCGGATCCCTATCTGACACAATACTCTTCGGAACACCGTGCAGCCTCACCATCTCCTTGACATATACCTCTGCCAACCTCGACACCGGATAAGTGATATTAATAGGAATAAAGTGAGCAGACTTCGTTAACCTATCAATGATCACCCAAATAGCGTCATGACCCTTAGCTGTATTCGGTAACCCCGTCACAAAATCCATTGCTATGCTATCCCATTTCCACTCTGGAATCTCCAACGGTTGCATTAGCCCTGCAGGCTTCTGATGCTCTACCTTAGATTTCTGACAGGTCAAACAGGCATACACAAACTGCGCCACATCTCTCTTCATACCATACCACCAAAACATCTTTTTCAGATCTTGATACATCTTCGTTGCTCCAGGATGGATACTCAACTTGCTACGATGACCTTCCTCTAAAATTGCCTTTCTCATCCCTTCATCGTCAGGAACACAGATCCTACCCCGGAACCTCAACACACCACTGGAATCCAATTTGAATTCTTCATCTTCAGATTGACCAACTCCATTAATTAAATCCACTAACTTAACATCTGACTTCTGAGCCTCTCTGATGCTGCCCAGGAATTCATTGTCGATATTTAGCATTCCCAGCTTGACACTGCGAGGTGTCATCTTACAAACCAAACTCAAATCCCTGAATTCTTCAATTAACTCTAATTCTTTCACCATCATGGCCGACATATGCAAAGACTTTCTGCTTAAAGCATCAGCCACGACATTAGCCTTGCCGGGATGATAATTCAAACCGAAGTCATAATCCTTCAAGAGTTCCAACCACCGACGCTGTCTCATATTCAACTCTTTCTGATCGAACAGATACTTTAGACTCTTATGATCACTGAACACTTCGAACCTCGAACCATAAAGGTAGTGCCTCCAAATCTTGAGCACAAATACCACAGCAGCCAATTCCAAATCATGCGTAGGGTAATTTTTCTCATGAATCCGCAATTGCCTCGACGCATACGCAACGACCTTCCCATCCTGCATCAACACACCACCGAGACCCATCTTCGAAGCGTCACAATACACAACGAACGGTTCCTCTGGATTAGGCAACGTCAAAACAGGCGACGTCGTCAATCTCTTTTTCAGTTCCATAAAACTTTCCTCGCATCGAGCATCCCAAACAAAAACTTTACCCTTGCAAGTCAACTGAGTCAATGGGAGGGCCAACTTGGAAAAACCCTCGATGAACCTCCTGTAGTACCCAGCCAAACCCAAAAAGCTTCTAATCTCTGTTACGGACTTCGGAGACTCCCACTCCAACACTGCTTCTACTTTTACCGGATCAACCGCAATACCATTACCAGAAATCACGTGCCCAAGGAAACTCACCTCTTTCAGCCAGAACTCACACTTCGATAACTTAGCGTACAACTTTTTCTCTTTTAAAACTTCCAACACTGACTTCAGGTGCTCAGCATGCTCTTCATCTGACTTAGAATAAACTAGAATATCATCTATGAAGATTACCACAAACCGATCTAGGTAATTATGGAAAATACGGTTCATATATTCCATAAATACACCAGGAGCATTGGTCACACCGAACGGCATCACTGAATACTCATAATGCCCATACCTTGTCCTGAATGCTGTCTTCTGAACATCCTCATCCTTTACTTTAATCTGATGATATCCGGACCTCAAATCGATTTTGCTGAAAACACGAGCACCCACTAACTGATCCATCAGATCGTCGATTCTCGGAAGCGGATACTTATTCTTGATAGTTACCTTATTCAACTGACGATAGTCCACACATAACCTCATGCTCCCATCTTTCTTTTTCACTAACAATACCGGAGCTCCCCACGGTGATACACTCGGTCTTACAAACTTCTTCTCAAGCAATTCTTCAAGTTGCGTCTTCAACTCAGACAGTTCCGACGCCGACATTCTGTACGGAGCCATAGACACAGGCCTCGTACCAGGTACAAGATCAATCGAAAATTCAACTTCTCTCTCCGGTGGCACACCCGGAATCTCATCAGGAAAAACCTCAGGAAATTCACGTACTACCTTCAGTTCTTCAATAACAGCCTGACTCTCAGCAGACAACGAAGCCATCAACGCAAATAACTGAACTCCTTCTTTCTTCAATTTCTTCAACTGACCAGCAGACACCAAAACCGAACTTTCTTCACCGAAACTAACCGACTTGCTACGACAGTTGATATGGACGTGATTATTCTCTAACCAGTCCATGCCTAAGATTACATCCAGACCTCTCAATGGCAAACATACAAAATTCACAATAAAGTCCCTGCCGAAGATCGACACGGGACACTGAGAACACACCTGGGACGTAATCACCGACCCCTTCGCAGGAGTATCGACAACCATATCCCCACACATAGCAGATAAAACAAGACCCAATCGTTTACAGCAATCAACAGATATAAAACAATGGGTAGCACCAGTATCAATAAGAGATTTCAGAGAAGCACCATTAATATAACACGTACCTCTAATCAGACCATCATCATCATCAGGCTCCTCTCCTGCCAATGCAAATACCTTCCCAGTAGACCTTTCCTTTTTCGGCTTTGTACACTTTGTACTGATATGCCCAGACTCACCACAGTTGAAACACACCACATCCTTGACCTTACACTCAGCTGCCATATGACCCTTTTTACCACAACGGTAGCAATTCCTGTCATCCGACCTGCATGTAGTACTCTTGTGGCCAGGCTTGCCACACTTATAACAGACAATGCTAGCAGGGGCATCTCCCCCGCCAGAACCCTTACCTCCAGCAGCTCTCTGATAACCCTTACCCGCAGGAACCTCATACGGCTTGCTTCGACTCTGAAACTTGCCCTTTCTATCTGAAGTAGCTTTGTAGCGAGCAGTACTGTCCTCCTCGAAGATCCTGCAACTATCAACCAGATCTGCGAACACACGAATCTTCTGATAACCAATGGCCTGTTTAATATCAGGCCTCAACCCATTCTCAAATTTGATGCATTTAGAAAATTCAGCTGTAGCCTCACTGTAATGTGGATAAAATTTGGCTAGCTCCACAAATTTTGCCGCATAGGCAGTCACAGACATACCACCCTGCTTCAGCTCCAAAAACTCTATCTCTTTCTTCCCGCGGACGTCTTCAGGAAAATACTTTCTCAGAAATTCCCTGCTGAAAACCTCCCAAGTAATCTCTTCCTGCACAGCCTCTAACCTCTGCCTAGTAGCCAACCACCAGTCGTCGGCCTCCTCGGCTAGCATATGGGTACCAAAGCGGACCTTCTGCTCAACAGTACAGTTCATCACCCTGAAAATCCTCTCGATCTCCTTCAGCCAAGCCATAGCACCATCTGGATCATATTTGCCCTTAAAGGTGGGCGGATTCTCCCTCTGGAAGGTTGTCAGACTTCGAAAACCAGCATTATCCCCAGCATTCTGCTGACCCTGCATCGCCTGAGCCATAGCTTGCAATGCAGCGGCAAGAGCAGCGTCGTCTCGTCTGGCCATTCTAGCACTGCAACAGAAAACAGAATTCAGAAACGAGTAACAAACTCAATGTTACTCAACACGACGACTCAACTACCGGCCGGACAGACCGAACTGCTCTGATACCACTAATGTAACACCCCTTTCTACCCGTTACTTTGTTTATAAAAATCAGAGTTTAAGAATCTCGTTCATAGGAAATGTTACACATACTCAAATCAAACGTCGCTTATCAAACTTAAAAAAAAACAGTGTAACTCAAATTCATACGTCCACGTAGCACATCACAATATCAAAAACTCAAGCCTCATGGTTAACGTCGCTTATAAAACTTCTCATAACACAAACAACTACGCAGCGGAAATTTGTAAAACATAACCAAATAGTCCACATGGACGAAATAATCAAAATTCATTAATAAAGGCCGAGTTCATTATCCCCCCTGAGTGCTACGTATCAGAGCATGACGACTCGACTCGAAAAGCGAAGCTAATACCTTCACTGGGAATCACCTGCACGTTACCAACACGAGGGCAACATTCAAACAGGAAAGGGTGAGCATCTTTTCAGTCTATACAATAGAAAATATGAGAAGCACTAATCATAGGCTACGCACTAGAATAATCAGCATCCAATACACAAAACATCCACATCACAGTCATCATCCACATCATGTACAAACTCATCTCATGTCGTATAGAATTATGAAATGCAACCCACTCGCGGGTATATGCATGAAGGTACCTTTTCACAAAACGTCGCTTAGCCACTCAGGCCTCATCATCACTTGGCCACTCAGGCCTCAAAACATCACTGGGTTTTATGCATATGGGCATGAGACTCTATGACATGCACCACTCACTTCACAAAAATCACACAAATTTCTCAGATCACAGTCAACGATGTGACCCATCACTTACCTGTTTGCTCGCACGGAGCACAGCACCTGTCAAATTCATAATCATCACACAACATCACTAGGCCACTTAGACCTTAACATCACTTAGCCACTCAGGCCCCCAAATGTCACTCACACATAAACATCATTTAACTCAAACATTAGCCACTGAGGGCAAAAACGTCATTTGACTAACCACCAAGGGCATCCTCGTCTTTTTCACATCATTATCATTAACTTTGGCCACTAGGGGCAAAACAGTCATTTGACTAGCCACCAAGGGCATCCTCGTCATTTACACATCATTATCATTAACTTTGGCCACTAGGGGCAAAACAGTCATTTTGACACTACCACATTAAAACTGTTGTATTATACACCAAATGGGATTTTAAAGAGTTCCACGTCATTTTTCAATGTCACTGGGACGATCACCGGGGACAGCCACTTGGGCGCCCACAAACAGTCAGAAATAACAATTTTTCATTTTAAAAATTGAACCCACGAATAGACAATGTAAAAAGCTTCACGGCACTTTTCGAATCGTTCAAAACGGACATCTAAATCAAAAGTTATGATAAAAACAATTTTGGAAAAATTATGCAACATCCTGGGAACAGGCGCCTTAGGCGCCCAGGCAACCAGGCAACAAGTGCACAGGCGCCCAGCGCCCAGGCAACAACAACAACGCACGCAACACAGCACGGGCGCCTAGCGCCCAGGAGCAACAACGCGCGCGCACAGCGCAGCGCAACGCAGCACGGGCGCCTAGCGCCCAGGGGAACACAACGCGCGCACAACACAGCGCCATAGGCGCTCAGCGCCCAGGCGCGCACACGCACACACACAGACAACACGGGCGCCAGCGCCCAGGCGCGCCCCCACGCGCAACAACAACACAGAACAGGCGCCCAGCGCCCAGCATAGGCGCCCAGCGCCCAGAAACCAGCAACAACATCCAGAATTTGTCCAACACCTTTTTAACAACTACAAATTCGTTTTCTTCACGATTTTAAAACATACAACTCCAATTTTTCCCAGCAACTAAAACACATTAATCTCATTCAAAAAAAAAACACTAAAACTCAATTTCATCAAAACTCAATTAAAACCAAACAACATCACTAGCCTCACCATGGCGCCCTAGGCGCCCAACATCAACAACCCCTTATGCGACCACATCCTTCAACAACCAACGCATAGATTAACATTTTAATTCTCATCACATACGCAAAACATCACCAATAACGAAATTCATGGATCAACCCAAGCAATAGATAAATTCGCATAGACTCATGATATACATTTATACGAAAGTTAACATCAAGAACGTCAAGAACGTAATGAACATCAAACACGCCAAGAACATCAAGAAACATACGGTTCTAATACAAATCCTAGATCTAGAACCCATCATATAAACTATTAGATAGAGTGATAGAGCTCCCCTAACCTCGAAATTGAAGAACGGAGGCCCCGGAGGTAGTCACGTACAGGATCACAGCAACAAAATCACGCTCCTCGCCCTTCCTTGCTTGCGACTTCCCTCTTCTTCCTCTTCTCTCTTTACGGCGCCCCTCCTAGCTCTCTCTCTATCTCACGCTCTTTCTTTCCTTCTTTCTTTTGATTTCGCAAAATGCCACAAACCCTAGCCCCCCAAACACTACTCCACTTCGCCTATATTGTGGATCATGGGCTTGGGCTTTCCACTTAAGCCCAAGTCATGCAAGTGGCGCCTCCACTCCCTCCTAATACCACCAAAATAAATAAAATTCTAGTTAATCGAATTACATCAAATAATTTAATTTAAATCCCCAATTATTTAATTAAATAAATTAATTAAATAATTTTAGGGTGTTACAGGTTACGCGCAGGGAAGGTGTTAGCACCCCACACGTCCTCTCTACTGAGAGGGAACCTTTAATTAAATGTGTGGTTTTAGTGTGTTGACTTGAAAATACTTAATTTTGCCTCTCTACTTCTTATTGAAAAATTCTTAATGAAAATCATTATTTATTATGAAAAAGAGAAGGGGGGAAGAATGGGTTTTTAGAAAAAAAACGCTTGACGGGACATGGCCCGCTCCTACGTATCTCCCGGTGCGATGGAGAGCTCAAAGCTACGTAGTTCTTCTTTGTCCTGAAAAAGGTTTTTGTCTTTTATCTTTTTAGTGAGTTTTCGAAATAGGACGAGCATTTAGTGAATGATTAAACTAACCAAGGTTATGGGTAATCACCGCTAAGTACTCTTGAAAATGAGAGTCACTACCGCCAGTCAGACGAACAAAGGTTCTGATTGACTATTAGTATCGACTCGTTTTTATTTGTTCTTTTGAAAGGGGTTTTCGAAAGAGATTGATTGGCTCGAATGATCAAACTAACAAAGGTTATGAGTGATCATCGCTTGTTGTTCTTTTGGGGAAAAGACATCGCCACCAATGGCTAGACGAACAACGGTTCTGATTAGCCACTAGCGACGATGGGTTGAAAATGTTTTTAGAAAGGAAAAGGTCTTCGTTCTGAAAATGATCTTGGTTTGCAAAAGTGATTCTTTTTTGTTATGAAAATAACTCTTTTCTTTTTGTTATGCAAATGCTAAACTTTTTATGATTGCGCTTGACAAGAATGTGACTCGCTCCTACGTATCCCAAATGGGAATCAAAGCGACGTAGTTCTAACGAGCCTCGAAAGTGAAAGTCTTTTTGCTTAGGTTTTGAAGAGTGAAGGGCGTTCATAATGATCAAACTAACAAAGGTTATGAGTGATCATTACTAAAACCCACTTAAGTGCATGTAGAAATCTCCTTTCGAAAAATGAAAGCCTTCATGATGACCAAACTAACAAAGGTTATGGGTGGCCATCATTAGCACTTGCTATGACTTTTGATGCTTAGGGAAATATCTTCTGAAATTGAAAGCGTTCATGATGATCAACTGAGCAAAGACTCCAAGTGACCACCATTAGTATTCCATTGTTAATAATCATGCAAGCAAAGGCTTCGCAAGACTACTAACAAAGTTTTTTTTTTTGAAGAGTTTTCACAATTGGGTTGATTCTTATTTAGGGAAAGGAAAATCTGTTATTTGGGAAAAAAAGTTTTGTGAAAAAATAAGTTTATTTAGGGGAAAGAAACAAAATTTAAAAAAAAAAAGAGACAGGGGGTGCAGTAGTAAAATGGGGTGCAAATAATAGGAGGGATGTATTATTAAAACTGGGGTGTAAACAGTGAGCCCAGCTTGTTTTTTGTAAGCTGGGCTGCGTTTCAAAAAAGGAATCGTGGGCTTCAAAAAAGGGGGGGGGGGCGAACTGAGTAAAATGCAGGGGTGCAAATAAGAATCTGAAAAATAAAAAATGTGAAAGGACGAAACTACCCTTGCGCTCCCCACTATAAAATCCTAAACCTAAAATAGAAACCCTAATTTGCTATCTCTCTCATCCTCACGGCGCCTCACCCCCCCAAATAGCTAAACCTAAAAAAAATTTCTTCTCCCTCTCTCCACGGCCGATCTCTCCCCCCTCACCAAAATTTCCAAACCAGAAATCTTCCTCCTCTTCCCCTATTGCGCTGTCTCACCTCCTCCAACTCACTCAAACCGAAATTCTTCTCCTCTCCCCACGACTTCACTCTCTCTTCTCCTCCGTTTTTTTTTCAACGCCGTAACTCACCCCTTTTCTCACAGATCCAGATTTCATGGCCATCCCCTTACCGTCGGCGATGGCTAAAACAGGGAGATGGGACGGTGAACGAAGGGGAAAAGAAGGGAGCGGTAGTGGGTTGTAGGGGTGGCTCCGATGGTGGCTGGTTCGACAGGGGGGGGGGGGTTTCGGTGGTGGTGTGGCTGTGTTTGGCTCGCGGTGGTGAAGGAAAGGGCGGTGAGAATGATGGTTTTGGTTAGGAGGAGAGGCAACGGTGGTGGTTGTTGTGGTCCGACGGGTTTGACGGTGGTCCGACGTGGTGGTGGCAGCCGTTCGTGGATGGGGGCTGTTCGTGAGGAGTGACAGTGGTGAGGAGGGGGTACGGTTTGGCGTTGGACAGTGGCGTTTTTTTGTAGTGGTGGTGGTGCACGGCCAACGGCCACCGTCTACGGTGGCCGGCGTCTATGAGGTGAGTTTTTTTGTATGTTTTTTTTTTGTTTGTTTTTGTTCTGCTCCTTTCCATTCTTCTTCAGTTCGTTTTTTTTGTTGTGTTGTTCTGATCCTAAGATTCACTTTTATTTTACACTCTATATACATATTGGCGAAAACAAATTAATCTGTATTCACATTTTGAGTAAAAAGACATCTATGTTTGTTTTTTTAGATGAACAACAACAGTATTGAAATAAAAGAACAACATTTTTGAGAGGAATGTAAAAAAAAAGCATATAATCAGTATTCACATTTTGAGTCTAGGAAAATGAATAGAGGGTGTAGAGTACCAACTTGGCTTTGAAAATTTTGGGGTATTCTCTGTACAAGCTCTACTTTGCTCTTGGCCTTCTTCTTCAAAATCTCAGGAGTGTTTTTTTTTTGTGACTATGTTTAATGTCTCTGCTTTGTGTTTTTGCTCTGGTGCTTGCTGCGTATTGCTATCTGTGTGTAAATTTGCTCTGCGTATATGTGTATATATCCCCCCTGTTGTATTTGCTGTTCACAGTATTTATAGGCTGATTTATTTATAGGCTGATTGTGTGGTGTAGGAGTGGTATGAAGCAGGGAATCAAAGCTCATGGGAGCCCATAAAACACAACAGCAAAACTGATTGAGCAGAGGCAGCAGTGACACAGAGTGGAGCAGTGGAGCAGAAATGGAAAGGATCAGAGAGGATGAAGAAAATAGCATTGGCTTGATTCTTCAAAAGGCAGCATCAGTGCTGCCCCTGGCAGCAGGCGCTCCTGCCCCCTTTTTTTTAATTTTATTTTGTTCTGATTTTAAATAATTTTTTTTGTAAAGAGGAGTTGACTCCTTTTTTGGTATTATTCTGTTTTTTTTGTTTTTTGTTTTTGTTTGTATATGTAACCAATAAATAAAAGGACAGCTGATTGGATTTATTATTACTATTTTTATTATTATTTTATTTTTTCTTTATGATAATAAAAGCGGTAAAAACAACGCGCACCGACGCAACGACTCACACGACTCGAAACGAAACGCGTGCTCGCCTTAATACTAGGAACGCGTACGCGATTTGAATGCGCACGCGCGTACGTTATTAAAACCGATTTCATTCTATCCTCACTTTTCTAAAACGGTAAAAATAAACGCGCACCGACGCAATTACTCACACGACTCGAGACGAAACGCGCGCTCGCGTAATTCATTATTTATTTATTTTTGGATTCTTATTTTTGAAAATAACGAGCGCCAAACAAAATCGCTGCACGAAAGGGCCAGAGGCACCCGCGTTTAGAACGATATGCGAAGCAATAAAATTTGGGACTTTTCAATTAGTCGGACAAAATTGGGGTATGACAGCTGCCCCTCTTTATTCGGATTTTATCAAGAAATATGAATTGGCCGAGACATATTTCGAAGGTAAAATAGGAATAAAGAATTCAGACATTATACCAATTTTGTCTACTTGGAGAAACCCGAATTTTCTTTTTCTTTTTCTCCTCTTTTTTTGAATCAACACTTGGAGTGTCGATGAGGAAACAGTAAATGAACACTGACATGCAGGCAGAAAAGGTAAACTGGGCACTTGCGTGCAGACAGAAAAGGTAGGATGGGAACTTGTGTGCAGACAGAAAAGGTAAAATGGGCACTTGCGTGCAGACAGAAAAGTAAAATGGGCACTTGCGTGCAGACAGAAAAGTAAAATGGGCACTTGGCGTGTAGAAAGCGGTAAATTGCCCAGGCTGCCTAAAACCTGTAATCCTTAAACGAACTCTCGACGAATCCGAGTTTGCACGTGGCTTTGAGGAGCACGCTCTTCCTGTTGGCCTTTTCGAGCGACCGGGGGGATCGTTATCAGCTCCGGAACTGATATACAGATCAATGCACGGCGTCCACTGTATCTTAGGCTTGATACAACTATTCCGTTGAACCTCACATGGGGCTGCGGTCCATCGCGTTGCTCGTACACGATGTGAGACCTGGGCAGAAGGGAGCGATGATCTCTCTGGGCTCCAATCCGCAATGCGCGCTTAAGCGCTCTCTTTTCTTCTCTTTCTTTCTTTTCTTTCTCTCTCTTTCTGTTTCATTTTTCTTCTGAACTCCCCCAACTTGGGGGAGCATTTTCTGGAATATGGGGGCGAGGGCTAACACCGAAGTGCCCATCCTCTCTTTGTACCTGCTGCTGAAAATGAACAAATGCATGCAATGCAAATGCCATGATTGCTGTTTTCTTTTTCTTATGACGAATGTAATGCAAGCGTCTGAATTTCTTTTTCTGTCTTGCTCTTTTTATGAAGTGCGGGTATGCGAGTGCAAAATTTCGGTGTTTGATGATATGTAATGAAATGGCAGATGACATGCAATGGAAAACTTTTCCTTCTTTGCCTTTTTCTATGAAATGGGAATATTGCTATAAAATGATGAATAACATGAAATGATGAATGACATGGGATGTTTTAGCTTTCTTTTCTTCTATGAGATGCAAGTATTGATGTGATGCAACTGTATTGCTTTGATGTTTGATGGGATGATGAGTTTTTGGTTCTTTTTGTTTTATGGAACGCAAACATTAGTATGATGTAAACGACACTGAATGTTTTTGTTTGTTTTCTTTTTTTGGCATAGGGGCCTTAGGATTCTCGAGTGATCAATTCAAGTGTCCTATCGCGATGACTATTTCGAATGTACATTCGACTTAGTCTCCTATTTATTGAAAATGATTCGATGTCTGATGCAATGATAATGAATGCTTGGTTTGCTAGAAAGAAAGCAGTAAATGAACACTTGGCGTGCTGATGAGAAAACAGTAAATGAGGATGAACACTTAGCGTGCTTTTAATGAACCACTTGGGACCCGAGGATATTTGAACTCCGAACTGAAGGAGCGACTGGGAATGAGATTTTGAGACCGACAAGTCCAGGATGACTGACTTGAGAATTAGATTGAAGACTGACACTTGAAGTGCTGACTCTTGGAACTAGGCATGAGGATTAACATCTTGTGTTCGTCCGTATTGTGCTTAGCAATGCCATGAACGGGACATGTAATGCAAACATATGCCATGATTGATGTCTTGAATATTATGGAATGCTTTTGTTCTTTTGTATTTGCTTCTTCTTTGTAGTTTATGAAATGCAAATATCAACATAATGCTTGGATGTTTGAATGCAAGTGTATGCGGTGATTGATGCTTTGATGAATGGGATGCTCCTGTTCTAACTTCTGTTTGTTTCTTTTTGCTTCTTCTATGAAATGCAAACATTAATATGATGTGATGCTCTGATGTTTGATGCAATGATTTTTGTTCTTTTTCTTTTATGGAAATGCTAGCGTTAATATGATGCAAATGCACCGCTTTAATGTTTGAGGATTGAATGACGAAGGAATGCTTATGAAATGATGAATGATATGGAATGCTGGATGACAGGGAATGTTTCTGTTCTTTTTGTCGCTTGTTTGGAGCTTGAAAGTGAGAGTCAACGCTGGATGTGCTAATGAAAAAGCAATGAATGAGAAGACATGAAATGAGGATCGCCTGGGATCAAGGGAGTAGCTTTGAATTATGGACACAAAGGGTCTGGTTTATGGGTCAACATATGTCTGTATCGATCTAATGGTCTGAAGAATTTTGATGATGCAATGTGCATGCGAGGATTAGTATCTTGTGGAATGGTGAATGACATGGAATGCTTTTGTGTTGCTTTTGTGGTTTCTTTTCTTTGTTTTCTTTTTGCTACAAAATGTGGAGATGCAAATGTAATGCTTTGATGCACATGCTATAATGAATAGATTGAAATGCCTAGATGCATGAGGTAAACATTTTTGTGAAGATGAGATGCGAGACTTTGAATGCAAGGAATTGGGATGACTATTGGCCATTCTGTTGAAAAATTGAATTTGATTCAAACTCCGGTGTTCTCAAGGTTTTTATTTACAAACAACCTCACTTGTTATCTCTTTCTTTCCATGATGACTGAATTTTAGATATCACGTAAACAACTTGTGCTCTCTCTTTTGAAGCATTGTCTAGTAAGCATGCATAGGAGTGCAAATGTGAATGAATGAGTCAGTTAACTTGGAATTGGTTTAGGACATGGACATTTATGGCAAGTGAAGGAATGACCGACATGGCTATTGCCGAAGCTTATGAGGGATCAAGAGATACAAGATTGCCCCAATTCAGGTCTTTGATGAGTGAATAGTTTGCCCTTGTCTAGTGGTGACAACAACTAGGGGCGTAGAGGATGATGAATTGGGAATGCTTCGGCTTTTGAAAGGGAAGGTGGATCAAAAGAGATTTTGTCTCAACCCATAAAGTTTGATGTTGCCCCAGTCATAACAAGGACAAAGCTGCCCCAATTAGAATGACAAGGCCTTGTTTAGGATAGTGAGTTGAGAGACTGCCCCGGTGAGGTTTTGTAGGAATGAATGAGGTGAAGGAATGGGAACGCGCTTGCCCCACTTTCGAATGACATTTCAAATGGTTTCTTTGAGTGTGGTTGTGAAAGGCGACAGAGTTATGGTGATGGTTATGAACTGAGGGTGATATATGAATGGGGTGGGCAATGAACAAACCTCCCCAAAGTTGAGTGGAGTGAGAGGTGAAGGGAATGCCCCCTAGTACACACTTTTGGTTTTCTTTAAGAACAACTCAAATGCAATGAAAGTTTTGACTTTTTAGTATGATGAGAGGCTCCACTTGGTGACCACTAGACCTTGTTTTAATGCAACACGAATGCACCTGGTTGCGAGTCTTTCTTCTTTTTTACCAACTTTCCTTTTTTGATTGTTTGTTTTTTTTCTTTTTGAGCAGCTTTCTTTTTTTCTGCTTGTTTGTTTTTTTCTTTTGAGCAAACACGTCGCGAATAGATAAACTTATTTGTCCTAAAATTAAAACTTGAGAAAACGAAGGCAATTAGTCATTGATCGGAATGGACTTTTTAGGGTTGTGATGTGGAGAAGGGGATGATTGAGCTTAATGAAGTGTTTGGGGTTGATGGGGAGGATGGGTCTTATTCGGTGTTGGCCGATGGTCAATGATTTGTGAGGGAAATGGTTATTAAGTTTGATGAGGTGTTTGGGGGTGGTCGTACCCGATGAGGTGTTTGAAGGTTTTATGAAAGAAAAGATGGCTAAACCCAATGAATTGAGGGCTTTTTTGAAAGGAGAAATGATTGAACCCAATGAATTGAGGGCTTTTTTGAAAGGAGAAATGATTGAACCCATTGAATCTGAGGGCCTCTTTGAAGGGGAGCTCTTATGCTTCATGACAAAATGTATTGACTCTTAATTTATACTTCATTTGTCTTCCTTTCTTTGTTATTCCCCTCCTTTTGTGGATTTCCTTTCCTTTTGACTTGGGTGAGAATGATATACCATCTTTGATGTGGAATTAACCCTCGTCCAGAGTGATGGGGATATCCTGGGCTTTTCTTGGCTTAAGATGGGTAACAAAGGGTATTTTTGTGATTTTGAATCTTTGGCTTAGGAGGGGTAGGAAATGGACTTTCTAGGATTTTAGGTTCTTGAGGGTATGGAGAGATGGCCAAATTTCAAATCCTGATTGCTTATTTCCGTAAGACTTAACTTTAGGACAATAATTTATCTATCTTCATGTGTTTGCTCTTTTATTTTCCCCCTCTTTTGTGCCCTAATTTTTGCCTGGACCGCTCTTTGCGAGTTTTCAATCCACCGGGCGCTCTTTTTTGCCTAGGCCGCCCTTTGCGGGTTTTCAACCTAGCGAGCTTATTTTATCTTTTTTATTTATTATATATTTTTTAGAAAGACTTGCACTAAAGGAATATGATACTGACAAGAAAAATTAGTGATCACAGAATTGCCCCAGCATGGAGGGCTTAAAGTGTTAGTGAGAATGAACCAAAAAGTCAAGTATGCACTGATAGGAGAGAATATGCGCTTTATGGGTGGACGGGGCGGGACTAGACTTGGATGGGGAATGATGATGAAGGAAATTGACTGACTCAAACAAGAGAAACTGCACGTGACTTGCATGCTTACTAGAAGAACGCTTCACAGAGAATTAATATTGGTTAGAACATGATATGAAAACTTTTTTTTTGATGAACTGTTTCAGTCTTTTATCATGAAATGGATGAGATGTAATGTCTTTTTTTGAAGGAAATACAAATGAGCTATTGATGTGAAAAACTGAGTGCCTTGGAACACCTTGAGTTTGCAAACGAGTGAGGGTAAACTTTTCCAAAAAGGAAAGATTACTTTGCAAGAACATCTCGTCTCTCATCACAACATTTTTGTTGTACGCAATGCATGGATGAAAACATTATGATGTATACATGATGAAAATGCATGAAAGCATATTCACTTGAAAAGTGTGATTATTCTAAA
Source organism: Astragalus membranaceus (assembly GCA_039519185.1). Lineage (NCBI taxonomy): Eukaryota > Viridiplantae > Streptophyta > Magnoliopsida > Fabales > Fabaceae > Astragalus > Astragalus membranaceus. The sequence goes on from CM076847.1 coordinate 171,249,241, forward strand.
AGTTTTTTTTTGTTTTGATGCTTTCTTTTTATGCAAGACGAAATATGAAATGCCAATGCATCGTTGGATGATGAATGATGCAAGAATGATGCTTCTTTTCAAAATGATTTTTATAGGAGCAAGACAAGATATGAAATGCCGATGCTCCCTTTTTCTTTCGAATGATGAAAGATGTAGGAATGATGCTTTTTTTTCTAAATGATGATTTTTTGGAGGCAAGACAAGGTATGCAATGCCAATGCCCCTTCCTTTTTTGAGAGATGCATGTATGGAGGAATGATGTATTTGAACTAAAGTGATGAGGTTAATGAAATGATGCATGAATGCTACATTTTGAATAAATTTGATGATGACTTTTGTTCATGATTATGAATGAGATGCTTTCTTGTTTTCATTTTTTGTGCAATGAAATGCATGATACTCACAATGATTTTTTTTTTTTAAAAATGCGTGGGAAGACATGATTTTTATTGAATGGAAATGCATGAGGTTAATGTATTATTTTTTCATGATGTGTGAAAAAGGACAACAATAATGCATGAGACACGCTTCTAATAAGACACGATTTTTGGGTTTTTCGAGAAAACTAGGGGAAAAGCCTTAGTGAATGGAAACGCACACGTGCGGAAAATGCACTCTTGACAAACCTAAATGGGATTGAGAAAAATGCATGTATGAATTTTATCAAGTTTTTGTTTTATGCCATGCAAATGATGTCTTTACACGAAAATGACGGCGATAATGAAAACATTTTTTTCGGGTTTGGTGACTGAAATTTTGGGAACATCACCTCATGTAGCCCGGTAAAAGAAAAGACTATGATGATTTTTTGAAAGTTTTGCTTTTTTGCCTTTTTTGAAAATTTTGTTTTATGTAATGCAAGGATGTATGCAAATGATGACGTGAGGCGACCAATTGTCATTACTCTGAGTAACTTGCATGAAACATTGAGTGGATCCTGACTCAATACTTCACGCAATATACTGAAATGCTTCGACATTTGGTTAACTCAAACTTATTCTCTTATTTGAAAACAAACCCCACTTGATAGGGTCAAAGTGCCCCGTAGAGTAACATCTCAAATTTGTAGTGCACAAACAAATTTGAGATATTACCCTTCGTCATTCGAAGGTGCACTTTTACTCATTGAGCTTTTACATGAAGAGCTTTTCTATTTTTTCTTTGTTTAGAGAAGATGCATGCATTGGAAACTTTTGATTTTTAGTTTTGGAACATGATTTTGAAAATTATTTAGAGATGCAAATGATTTATTGGAAAAAGGTTTTAGAAAAATGTGCTTGACGGGGTATGACCCGCTCCTACGTATCCCCATTGTAATGAGGAATCAAAGCTTACGTAGTTCTACTGTGTCCCTTTTTTTTGAAATAATGCTTATGCATGAATGTCTCATCTTGGATGAACTTGACGAGGATTTTTTTTGCATGATTATAAATGAAATGCTTATGCTATGCAGATGATAATTGTTTTTTGTTTTATCTTTATGTAATGAAAGGGAATGCAAGATGAATGGTTTTTTTTCAAAATTGGAATTTTATGCAATGCAAATGATGCGATAATGCAGTGATGCAATGATGCAGGATGCAACGATGCTTCTTTTTTGTGTTTTTGCAGAAAGAGGATATTTACAGGCGGTGATTTGAAAATTTTCACACTATATGCCACCTCATATAGGCGTTTATTGAAAAAGGAAAAGCATATTTTTGATTTTTTTTGAAAATTTTTGAGGAAAAATTGGTTGAACTGAATGCAACAATGCAGCACACAATTTGGAAAGCCCTTGTGACCTAAAAGGGGGAAGAACCTACGATCTAGGGCACTTTAGAGGTAATTTTCATGTGGTTCTATTCGCACCCTCACAAAGGTCATCAGAGCCCCAGTCTCTCTCATGAAAATCCCCGTAAATGCAGCAAACTGCTAGGTACGAAGCATCATGGAAGAGCACAACTCTGATTGAAACTTTCGCAAGTAGCCAAACGGACAAAGGTCCTGATGGGCTCCCACTACTCGAATCCACTCATCCTAAGGTATCCTAGAAGACCTGGGTTATGGCCTTTTTCTATCAACACATATCATCTCAAGGTATAAGTGTGTGTGTGCGAAGGGCATTTCCTCAAAACTACCCCACCTGCAAATGAAAATCCAGACAGTCCAGACAATAGCATGTCGTCTACCCTAGGGTTCAATATCATTCAAATACGACTAGCCTAGGGTACCAACAACAAACACATTACTTACCTCAGAAAGGGAGCTGAGAAGAGGGGGACATAATAAGAAGGGGAAATGCATGAAGGAGCTAAGCGTATAAGCAAAGAAGCAACTATCTACTATTTTAAACAAAGAGCACAGAAAGAAAGAGATGAAGAAGTGAATGCACATGAACGTATAAAAAAAAGAAGAAGAATAGAGACAAACAAAGCTTTTCAAATCAATCACATGAACCACACATTTAATTAATTAGGCTTGACCCTCTTTTTTTATTTAAAAAAAGGTTTGTTTTTTTTTTAAAAAAAAATGTCCCCAGTGGAGTCGCCAGCTGTTGCGCCCGAAAAAGTCCCCGAGGGAGAACCTTCCTCGTTCACAACTTTTCTAAGACAATGAAGCCGCCCACACGTCCCCGAAAAATGATTTATTGGTCTTGCGAAATTAGAGAATAGGGTTCGGGGGTCGGTTACGCGCAGGGAAGGTGTTAGCACCCCACACGTCCTCTCTACTGAGAGGGAACCTTTAATTAAATGTGTGGTTTTAGTGTGTTGACTTGAAAATACTTAATTTTGCCTCTCTACTTCTTATTGAAAAATTCTTAATGAAAATCTTTATTTATTATGAAAAAGAGAAGGGGGGAAGAATGGGTTTTTAGAAAAAAAACGCTTGACGGGACATGGCCCGCTCCTACGTATCTCCCGGTGCGATGGAGAACTCAAAGCTACGTAGTTCTTCTTTGTCCTGAAAAAGGTTTTTGTCTTTTATCTTTTTAGTGAGTTTTAGAAATAGGACGAGCATTTAGTGAATGATTAAACTAACCAAGGTTATGGGTAATCACCGCTAAGGTTCTGATTGACTATTAGTATCGACTCGTTTTTATTTGTTCTTTTGAAAGGGGTTTTCGAAAGAGATTGATTGGCACGAATGATCAAACTAACAAAGGTTATGAGTGATCATCGCTTGTTGTTCTTTTGGGGAATAGACATCGCCACCAATGGCTAGACGAACAACGGTTCTGATTAGCCACTAGCGACGATGGGTTGAAAATGTTTTTAGAAAGGAAAAGGTCTTCGTTCTGAAAATGATCTTGGTTTGCAAAAGTGATTCTTTTTTGTTATGAAAATAACTCTTTTCTTTTTGTTATGCAAATGCTAAACTTTTTATGATTGCGCATGACGAGAATGTGACTCGCTCCTACGTATCCCAAATGGGAATCAAAGCGATGTAGTTCTAATGAAAATGTTTTTGAAAGGGTTTGAAATATTTTTGGAAAAAGGGTGAAGGCACTATCAATGATTGATTACAAAAGTTCAAACACATTCAATAATCACGAAATCACGCATATGTTGAATATTTAATCAAGACTAAACATGCCAACATGATCAAAAGACCCACTTATCAGGGATGCAAAGTAAAGTTCTCAAAGCAAGTGTGTGTGTGTGTGTAGGGAGAGTGTATTTACCCTAATGACTCTATGCTACAACAGGCATGTAGACTTACGTCTTCATTAGGAGGTCATACACATGGATGGAATGGCATATTGAATCGAGACATTTAAAATGCATCAAAAACAAGCAAGCAATTGATCATAGGCATAGAATGATCTTAATTAAACTAAGGAACATATGAGCACGATTTCTCAATAACATGAACAAAAGGGGAAATTGCATCAAGGCTAAGGTAAGCCTATCCTTTGCATTCATGAATAAGTGCCCAAAGGCTAGTAACACAATCAAAGAGGAGGGAGCATCAAGGTTTTGGGTAACCTATCCTTTGCAATACCCCATGGACCTTAAACCATCAACCTAACTATCTTTTATCGTTAAGAAGTTAAAAAAAGGGGAGGTTGAATCATCTGAAACCATCTTCACCACTTAGAACATGATGCACTAGGCATAAGTGGGAATCATATGGTTCATCATCGACAATGGATAAGAATATACAAGGACAAGTAAGTAAACACTAAAAGCTAAGTTGAATTACATTGAGCAGTTTTGACACGGATCACAATAATTAAATATTAACAAATGTAAAGACAGAAATACCTCTAATGAAGGCAGATATTACAACTTGAAGAATGCGACCCCGACTAACTCTTAGCAATAGATCAGCTCTGACGGACCAATGGAACGAAGAGAGCACCAGTAAAATATAGGAGAGTTTTTTCTGAAAAGATGATTTGTGAAAATTGCCTCTGATCTCGTCCAAAAATCTGTGTCCGATCTCGTGAAAGAATCTGTCCTGATCTCGTGAAACGTC
>CM076847.1:171254222-171363729 GCA_039519185.1 Astragalus membranaceus
TGTTCTTGGTGTTTTTCTTTTTTATGTGTTTTTGTTCTAAAGGACCAAACGGAAACAGATATGAAAGATGAAGGAACAATCTGACACATATATGAAATATAAATGACCAAAGTGAAGAAAAAAAAGATAAATGACCAAACTGAAACTTTTGTCAAAGATAACAGACCAAAAATGCAATTTAGCCACTTTATTTACTGTTAGTCCCTATATTTAACAAAAATTGTATTTTTTGTCCCTATGTAGAACTAAAAACACATGGTTTTTGTATTTTACAAAAACTTAAAATGAATAGTACCTTTATAGAGACTTTACTTGAACGGTTGTGATTTTATAGGGACCAGCATGATGCTTCTGTTCATCTATAGGGGAACTATGGAAAAGCATAATTTATTAAAGAGGTTTTCTCTTCAATTACTAATGAATCATGTTAATACAAACAACATGCTTCTATTCATCCATAGGGGAGTTATTGAAAAGCATAATTTGTTAAAGAGATTTTCTGTGAGTTAACTTCAAATAGCTATCTTATCTGATGAAAACGATTTTTAATTATTCTTTTGGGTCTACTGAGAGAGAATATTTTGTGCAATCAATCTGAAATTGGGGGAGACATCATCTTCTACAAATTTTAAGAATTCAACTGCCTGATCATCAATTCGTCTAAGAACAGCTTTATTAATATTGATAAACATTAATATTTATAAAAAAAATAGCAATCTATCCATTTATAATAGTAAAGATATTTTCCCGTCCAATATTTTAGATATGAGTTATTTGGTATTTTTGGTAGTGTTTGAGTTGATTAAATAAAGAATTGATAGTTGATAATTTAATAGATGGTTGATGATTAACTGTTTGATTAAATAGATAATTGATAGTTTTTTTTACGGTGGAAAATTTCATTCATTAGCTAATAGAAACAACATTACAAGCATTCAGAAACATAAGCAGATGAGTTGGGACATTTCCCACCCAGATCCTAAGATAAAATCTAAGAGAACAGACTACGCAAGCATAATGAACACTACACTTAAAATGTTCAGAAACTATAGAAACATAATCAAAGCAATCACAACGACCTAACATCCAAACTATCAGCAACTTCCGACCATAGGCGTTGGTAACCGATGAATGAGACTCCACAGTCTTTCTACTAATCTAGTTACGGCTGATTTCTTTGACCTTTGCAAGCACATTTCGACTATTGTTGGTCTCCAGATTCACCAACTCTTCCTCGTGTATGGGAGCTGGATGATAATAGGAGAGAACTTTGCAATTGTTGTCTGCCACATAAATTTCTTCAATATCAAACAGTTCAGAGTGTTCCAGCAGCCAGAATCCCGTTGAGACGTTTTCACAAACAGTTCAACTGCAACAGCACTCATGCTTCCGGATCTGCAATGTTGACGCCCAAATTATTGATTGAATCTGAAATCGATCAAAGTTGATATGTAACTTTGAACCGAATGAACACCGCAACACGACAGGAAAGCAAACAACATCACACGAAGATGACGAACAAAACAACGCCGCACTCGGACGACGAAATCAAAGAAAAACACAAAACAAAGACCAGGTCTATGTGTTAACCACTTATTTAGGTAAAGAAATAGAAAGAAAACGATGTGGAGGGGCGATTTCAGGTCAAAAAAGGACTCAAAATCACCCCTTTTTGAAGGAAAAAGGAGAAGGAAGAAACTTGAAAGAGTAGGAGAAGGAAAAGGTGCGGCTAGGGTTTAGCTGATTTCTAGATAGTTGATAGTTGATAATTAGATAGTTGATGGTTAATACTTTGATTCAATAGACAGAAGATAGAATAAAAAAATAAACTACAAAGAGAGAGAGAGAGAGAGAGAGAGAGAGAGAGAGAGAGAAGAGAGAGAGAAGAGAGAGAGAGAGAGAGAGAGAGAGAGAGAGAGGGAGATGGAAAAAAATGAGTTTTAAATGCGAGATAAAAAAATTTAAGAGATGATGTGAGAAAGTGAGACCCACAAAAATAATAATAAAATTCCAAAGTTGCCCTCAATAAAGAAAAAAATTAAAAGGACAAATTGGTAATTTTATCAACCCTTTATTTTCTTAAATAGTAAAGTAAGTTGATTGATTACCTTTTTGTCACACACCTTTCCTTTTCATTTATCGTTTCTAGTTATTGCCTTTACTTATTTTTTCAAATTGAACCCTTGTAAACTTCTCCATTATAGAGAAACCTAGGAGAGGTTGTTGTTACCTCTACGTACCCCAATATTTAGTCAACGTTTTACAGTCAATTTTATACTAATTCTAGTTGGTATGATACTTGTACAAGGTAATGTCAAGAGGGTAGGTGTGTTCCTTTATAATGGGAATAAGGGTAGATTTGTTGTAACCTAAACCCATTGAGTCATTGGTTTTGATAGGAATTACTGTCAATGAGTCATTGGTTTTAATAGGAATTAAGTCAGTTGTAGTAAATTGAAATCTAAAGAGAAGACTAAAGAACAGGGCCGGCCCAAGGACCAAGGCCCAAGCAAGGGCTTGGGGCCTCATAAAAAAATAATTTTTATTCAAAGAAAAAGGGCCCAGATTTAAGTCTAGATAGTTAGGAGTGGTAATAATTATAAATTATAAAAATTTAACATAGCCCATATGGTGAAAATTTCATCACTTTATGCATTATGTGCAAGGTTCGAGTCCCATTGAGTCTCTTTTTACTTTTTTTTTGTCATTTCTTTAAAAGAATGTTTTTTATTGTAAAAAAATAATTCAATTTTAGATTTTCTTTATTGTCTTCTACTATAAGAAAGTACTGGCATTTCCTTTATTGTAAAAATATGGTAGTTTGGTTTTCCTCTCTCTCATAAATCATTGATTCCTTCTCCATTCAATTTTAGATTTCATCAATTTCAATTTTTCAATTAATGGCTTTAATTCAACCAAAATCTCTCTACTTCTAATTTCAATATGCCAGTTGGTTTTTTAATTTCAGAGTATTGGTTTTTCAATTTAACATTTTAATTATTTCTTCTCCATCATTGTGGTTTATAAAATTGATAAGAACATGAGCAAGTGGGTCTCTACTTTGCTTGTGCTTTTCAAATTTGTTATTGCGCAATCTCTATCTCTATTCATTCTCCTACATTTTAACAGTGTATTTTACACTTCTACTTGTGGTGAGCTCATTTGATATAATTGTTGTTGCGAGATTGCGATTTGCGGTGCCTCTGTGTCGGTGCGGTAGTGGTTTTTGGAACAGAGCTCTTGTAGAGGTGTTTGGAGCAGAGCACCGGTGGTGGTGTGTGTTGAGCGGAACTCTATTAAGTGGAATTGATTATATTAGTTTGATAAATAATTTTGCATCACAAAAAACTTGAAAAATTAAATTTAAATAAAAATAAAACAATTTTACAAAAAAGATTCACTAAAATATAAAAGGGTCTTATTTATAGAGCTCGCTTTAGGCCTCACTTAGTGTTGGGCCGGCCCCGCTAAAGAAAGAATACAGAAGAAAAAAAAGTCAACAAAATAGTATTCTATCACATTTATAAAAAAGTAATATTCTTTTTTAATTTTACCCTCATCAAATTAATAATGAGTATATCACTATCAAGTCATTAATACACTTTGAAAAAGCTGGTGTTTAGCCACAACTAAAAATGTGACTAATATTGATAATCATGGTAAAACTACTAAAATTTTTCAAAGTATCTTTTTTATAAAAGCTCGACATAGTATCTCCTTTGTATTTACGTCATCTTCCAAAATTTTCTGTCTAGACAAAAATACAAATTCACTGGTTTTTCTTTCACTTTAATTTCGTACTTTAAGCACAAAATTAAAGGATCAAACATCCTAACTCATAATTAGTTTTAATAATTCAAAACATACATAACCCAACACTTTCAAATTTAGGGTTTCATGAATCTTTGTCTTTTGATCACACATTATATCCTTTTTCAATATTTTCATCACACAAATCATTTTAGCTATGATCAAGGGCAATAATTCAAACTTTTGGAACCCTAAACTAAGGGGTATGGTTTGGCCAACACTAAGCTCAACCAAATCCTTTTTTTTTCAATTTTGTTAATAGATCAATAGATCTAGTAAATTTTCAGCTCATTCAACCAAAGAAAAATTAATTTCTAACACTTTTTCAAAACCACTAACTTTTGATCCAAAACATTTGTTTTCAAAAATCAATTTTTTTTTTTTGAGATTTAACACAACAAATCATAGACCTATCATAAACATTAAGAAATCAGTAAAGAAAAATTGAAAAGTCACAACCTATACCACACAAAGCGGTTAGACCAACAACAAGAAAGAGAGAGGAAATTTATTTCAAATACCTTGAGTACTAAGCAAGATTGAAGCTTTAAATGGATGATCTAGCTACTAGGCTTCAAGATTCACACCAAATCACAAGAATGGAGGAGAAGAACTTTTTTCAGAAGAAGATTAGAGAGAGAGAGTGATCATCCGAGAGAGGGAGAGAGAGAGAAGAATTTTTTTGTAATAATGAGAGGAAATGAGTTGATATAGATGGAGGAAGTGAATTGTGACCACAAAAATAATTTGAGCATTTTGATTAAATATTTATGCATGAAAATTGGTGAGGGTATCATCATAGCAGCGGACACTCGAGCCACTATTGGTGAGGGTATCATGTTATCGGACAATGTTGATAAAGGTTATATAGTCTCCACAAAATTCATTGTTGCATTTTGTGGAAACATCGGTGTTGCCGGAGATTGCATACTTGACTTTGATGACAGAGAGGTAATCTCTATCTACCCCAATATTATCCCAACATTACGCATATCATTTTTATATGACCTAAATATATTTTTGGTCCCTACAAATATGGAGTCATTTGATTTTAGTCCTTGCAATTTTGTTTTTAAATTAGTCCCTACAAACTATTCCGTTATTTGATTTTTTTAGGGACTAATTTTAAAATATATATTTTCCAAGGACTAAAATCAAAATCCATTGCTCCATAAAAATGATAAAAACAACTTAACAATGCAAATTATTTTCTGTGCAAGATTCCTGACAGAGTCTCTCTGTTTGTGTTTATTATGTATGATGTATCCAATTTTTGTGGTTCCTAGTTTTAAAATTTATGTAGTAAATTAGTTGGTATTCATTTGGCATTTATGCTATTTAACCTAAAGTAAAGATAAAGGACCAAAATGAAATCTAGAGCAAAGATAAATGACCAAAAGTGCTATTTAGCCAAAAATAAATCAGAATCGTATTACTCACCGCAAACAAATCCTCTAGTGCAGCGATCACAACGAGCTGCATGGCGAATGAACCTTTGCGCTAAGGCATGAGTTGCTACGATAGACATGTCTACCGATAATTGGCGTCCAAAAGTGCAGTAGCAAATGGTCCGCCCGAACCAATACAGAAGAATTTAGCTGCTCTCTTTATCGTTCCTTGAACATCAACATAATAGAGATTCGGACCCTAAAAAGACAAATTTTTGTTAATTATAGAAGGCAAAGGCTATTTTAAAATTGTTATGGAGATAATTTGAAAAGACATAAATTTTCAAATTATTACCGAATTATCGAACCCGGTAATTAGGGTTGCAAAACCATGCAGTGGTAGATTCTGATCTCCACTGAACTTGTGGTATAAATATTAAAATGCTTAAATATGTTTTCAGTTCCTGCAAATATGCCCCATACTATAAAAAGCTTGAAATGCACTACACAGTATACTATGTTGCATTCTTTGTCACTCTAATGAATCTAAATAACAAATCATGTTTCTAAAGCACATATCTTGCTTGGGTTTTTCAGTTAAAAGACTGGTGCATGAGCTACCTATAGAAGTTGGGTTCAACAAATGGTAGGAATAGCTTCCAACATTACTCAAAACTCCAACCTCCTCGAGTCCTTTCTGCAGCATTTCAACCTGTACAACCAGACCGTTTAACATGCCTCAGTCTCACTGTTTAATAGCTAAAGAATCTTCACGCAGCTAGTTGAGTATACATAAGTATAGAAAACGACCCAAGAAAAAATAAGGTGACATTCAGTAGAGAACTACTAATTAAGAGTGTGTGTTATCATGCACAAGGCAAAAAAAAATTGAAAGTTTTCTTTCTGGGGGGTGAAGGGGGATTAATGCAAAACATGTGAAGGAAACTTTGAACATCAAATAAGCTAATTGTGAAATCCTGAAATAATATAAATTCAGTTCTATTTAAAATATTGAGACAAAATTTACAGTTAGGCAAAAGATACATTTTAGGACATTTTCAACATGCCTAATATTAGTTTATGTGAAACTCTTGAATCTTAATACCTTCATCTGACTAATGTTTTTTTGTGTTATAAATTCTGTCCAAACATGCTAGAAGCTTCATACAATGAAATGTTTCTTTGAAGTCTCATTTCATTTGAATTGCACTACACAGTATGGAGAAGCAATTGTAACCATAAATATAAAAAGGCTTAAATATGCTTAGTAAATTGAATTGAATTGTGGTGCATGAAAACATCTTACAAATACATTCAATTTCATATACCAGAAAAATGACCAAAGAGAAATCAAACTTGTAAAATGCTCTCAAGATAAGACTGCAATATTTTAACAGTGTTGCATTTCCTCTCCCGACCATTATGTGTAAATTTACTGAGTTCAGAAAACTTCCGCATATGCTCTTCTTTTGCATGTGAAAGAGCCTAATATATATAATAAAAAAGACAAAAGAGATACGATGAGGCATGAGGCATGAGTTAGGAAACAATGCAAGTCCAAAATCATTTCAAACAAAAATATACTTCCTCCGTTTCACAATTAGCGATCAATTTGACAATTTCATACATATTAATAAATGTTTAAAAATGAAAAAGTTTTTACCGTTATAGTAAATACAAAGTGGAAGATAATCAACACTTTTGGCCCAGTGGCTTAATCTACCTTGGGACACGGGGGGTCGACCCGGTGCTCCCGGGTTCGATTCCCGCAGTGGACAAACTCGATGTTGGCCAGTGTGAAATTTGATCCTAAGCACGAGCGGAGATTAGTCTTTCGTTGAAAGCGCTGGGACACTCCGTGGGTAGGTCCGAACCAAAAAAATACAAAGTGGAAGATATTGACTTGAAAGTTATGCAAATAGTATTAATTAGATGGTATAATAATAATAATAATAATAATAATAATAATAATAATAATAATATATTGTGAATAAAGTGAATGTCTAATGCAATTGTAACTCTTAGCATTATTCCTTATTATTATTCATCATTGTATATGTTAAATGCAAATCATATGTTACAATACTTGAGCCTATAAATAGGACTCATATGACATTGTAGAAGACACCTTTGAAGAGTACAATACAATAGTTCTATTATTCTCTCATCTTCTATTCTTGTTCTTGCTCTATTTGAGTTTATTTATAACACGTTATCAGCACGAAGCTCTACCAAAATGACGGCTTAATAAGCTTGGAGGCTATTTGGCAAAGATATGTTTTCTTCTACTATCTTATAGTTAATCTAGCTCATATTATCATGTTTTGTTTTCTTATAGTTTTTATTTTATCATGTGAATATGTTATATTTCTTGTATAAAATTTTATTGAGAATTTTATTTAGCTACCATGGTTATCATGTTTTCTATTTTTGATGAATTCCTGAAGAAATCAACATTCAAGCATCCCTGTTGGATTGCACAAGGACAACTATTTGTCTATTCTTGATGAATTCCAGAAGAATTCATCATTCAAACATCCTAGAAGGATTGCACAAAGAACTTGAAGCATATCGTGTTTGTCCCATATTCATGATGAATTCTAGAAGAATTCCCTAGTCAAACATCCCAGAAGGATTGCACAAATAAATTAATATTGAAGCATCTTGTAGGATTGCTCAAAGTGTGAACGTTTGTAATATAGTTCTTGAAGATCTTAAAAAAAATTGTGATATAGTTCTTGAAGAACTTAAAAAAAATTATTAACATTCAACCATCCCTCGAGGATTGTTCAAATAATGATGGTAAACATATAAATTCGTTGTATAGTTCTTGAAGAGCAAATTGTAAGAAAGTATGATTTTTCTTGATCATCACTAGTGAAAGATTTGTGGTCAAGTTCTTGAAGAACTAAACCTTTTAACCATGATTGTAATCTAGATGATCTATTTGATCTTAGTATAATTGAATCAAAGGAATATAAGGGAAATTTTACTTGAATATGCTCCTGGAGTAGCACAAATGAGAAAATATTTTCAAGAATATTTTGAATCAAGATCATGTGATGTTGTAATGGAAAAAATAATCACAAACCACTCAATGAATTGAACTTTATTCCTAGAAGAGAATGAATCAAATTAAAACATTGAGTACAACAAAAGTTGTGGTTATGATCATTGATGTAGTAAATGTTACCGTTATCCTTTGTGAAAGTTTTTTTTGACCACAAAAATATGAAAGATTTGAGGTCGAGTTCCTGCAGAACTAGATCTTTAGACCGTGATTGAAATCTATAAGATCTATTTAATCTTAGTATACTTTGAAACAAGGAAAAGTGAGAGAAAAATAAAAAAAATTATGTATCACAATTATGCTCTTGAAGTAGCAAAATTGAGAAAATACTTTCAAGAATATTTTGAAAGTTTAGACATAATTTGATTGAACAAAAGAGTGATTGTTGATGTGAAAGGTCACGTAGCAATTGAACTTTATTATGATTTATGATTTATGGTTATATTCTTTACTATTTTTCATAATGGTATACTAGTTTTCTTTTTATGAAAATAATGATGTAGTAACCCATATACATTATGACAAAGTTTAATTTTTCGAAATATAACTTCTCTTCCTACTTACTCTTGTAATTCTAGTATTTCATTTCATGAGTGGAAACAATAGAAAAAAAATGTGATACGATCAGGTATTTCTTAAAGAGTTAGATCTTTTTAGGTTCTTATTTTTTTATCTTGTTTTGATTTCATGTTAACTTAATATTGTAAAGCATATGAGTGCAATTAAAATTATGCTATGGAAAACCAGAAGTTTGCTATGCACTTTTAAAAAATAAAATGTTGTTTTAAACCCGAAGTTTAATAGTCTACATGATTTTACTATTTGGTATGTGTTCAATTATATTTTTCTAATATAAAGATGACGACACGTATTAATATTTTTGAAGGACCAGAAAATTCTTCAATATAATAAGTTTTCTATGTCATATGTTTTAATGCATATAAATTATCAGAGAGTCATATGGTAGTGTATGTTTTTATTATGAACTTGCAATCAGAAGTTTGCATGTATAGTTGAAGGCTCAAGAAGAGCTAATGTATTGTTACAAGCTTGAGGAACAAAAAGTTTTCACAGATTGATTCCACATTTATTCTCTCAAGTCTAATGGAAACTAATAAAGTTTCAATGATATCAATCTAAGAGGAGATCATGTGGAAACATAAATTTTCTTTGAGTTTGTACTAAATGTATATTAGTACACACATGCTACCTTAAACCAGAAGTTTATCGTTGGCAAGACCGGCTGGGCCATCCCGGGTCTATTATGATGCGAAAAAATAGTTAAAAATTTTAGTGAACATGTATTGAAGATCCTGTAAATTCTTCAATCCATTAACTTTTGTGTATTACTAGTTCCCAAAGCAAGTTGAGAATTTGAAAGAATAAGTCTCTCGCATTTCTAAAATGTGTATAAGGGGATATTTGTAAACAAATACATCAATCACGTGATATTTTATGATTTTAATTGATGCATCAATTAGATGACCACATATATACTACATATATTTGTCACCAACTCACAACTTGAAGTTTGTGAGATGGTTTGCTCAACTAATTTGAGTAAGAGGTCATTATGTGAATTATCTTGGAATCATTTGGTAAGTATTGTATGTACATTAGAATTGATATTGGACATCACATAGCTATGTTTATCCATAAAATGGTCTTGAAGAACCATTCATTAGGCGTCTAAAGTTAATAATATGATCAATTCTTATGAGATCAAAACTTCAATTTCTACATGGGAACATGCAATATTGCAAGCAAAGACATTGATACGTATCAAGCCAATCATATGTAAGTTCTCCCTTTTATGATTGATTTTTAGTCAATAATCCAATATCTCCCATCTTAAATTTTTTGGATGTGTTGTGTATGTTCACATTACTACACTACTATACAATAAGAAGTATGCTTAAAAAATGTTGGGAGTGCATGAGTATATGAATCTCCATCCATGATAAAGTATGTTGAGCCAACAACTGGAGATGTATTTATAGCTAAGTTAGTTGATTAAAATTGTGATGAATTAGTTTTCCCAATATTAGGGGGAGAGACGAGCAGCTGAAAATGAATATTATTTGAAATAAATTATTATTACCTCATCTTAATCCTCGTACAAACCAATGAGAACCAGAAGTTCAAAGGATAACTCATTTGAAAAATTTAGTAAATTAATCACAGCTGCAGTGCTCAATTAAAATTGATGTCCCTGTTAGACACTCAAACATTGCAAATGAATCTTAACCATGCATGAAGCGTGTAGCATGGTCGACTCCAAAGAAAAAGAAATAATCCTCAAACAAAGAAAGGAGCTTAAAAGTAAGATGGCCCAAAGGAGGATATGGAAGCTCTAAAAGAGTAATTTGACATAATTGATTTTTCAAGTTCCAGAAGAACTAATCAGGTACCTGAAAATTTCTGAAATTTATGGAAATGGGATCTCAATAAATTATGTCATGAATGGAGAAAGATGGAACCAAAGTAAAGTCAACGTTGACGATATTTTGATATATAATATAGCGCTAAATGTGATGAGTGATAATGAGGATCATGAACCAAAGTCCATCGAAGATTGTCGACAAAGAAATGATTGGACAAAGTGGAAAGATGCAATTGAAGCGGAATTAAACTCACTTTGTAAGAGAAATGTTTTTGGACCTGTAGTCCGAACACCTGAAGGTGTGAAGCCAGTTGGATATAAGTGGGTTTTTGTACGAAATCGAAATGAAAATGGTGATATTGTGAGATACAAAGCTCGACTTGTTGCTCAAGGATTTTCACAAAGACCTGGCATCGATTTTGAAGAAACTTATTCACCTGTAGTAGATGCAAGTACTTTACGATACTTAATTGTCTAGTAGCACGTGAGGGGCTAAATTTACATATGATGGATGTTGTTACAACATATTTATATGGTTCACTTGATAGTGAAATTTTATGAAACTCCCTGAAGGATTTCATTTTCCTAAGGCAAACAATCCAGACTCTGAGAAGATTATTGATCAAGTTGAATAAGTCTCTCTATGGACTTAAACAATCTGACGCATGTGGTATAATTGTCTCAGTGAATATTTGTTAAAGGAGGGATATAAAAATGACCCCATATGTCCACGCATTTTTATGAAAAGATCTGGAAAAGAATTTGCTATAATTGCTGTTTATGTGGATGACTTAAATATTATTGGAACTCCTGAAGAGCTTCCAAAAGATATAGATTGCTTAAAGAAAGAGTTCAAGATGAAGGACTTAGGAAGGACAAAATTTTGTTTGGGATTACAAATTGAATATTTAAGAAATGGAATTCTTGTACATCAAGAAACTTATATAGCAAAAGTGCTAAAATGGTTTTACATGGACAAATCACATCCACTGTGTACACCAATGGTTGTAAGATCACTAGATGTGAATAAAGATCCATTTAGATCTCAAGAAAAGGATGAGGAACTACATGGTCCTGAGTACCATATCTTAGTACAATTGGTGCACTAATGTACCTTGCTAATTATACACGTCCTGATATATCATTTGCTAGCAATTTATTAGTAAGATATAGTTATTCACCTACACAAAGACATTGGAATGGAGTCAAGCATGTACTTCGTTACCTTAGAGGTACAATGGATATGGGTTTGTTTTATTACATGAATCAAAGTCAGATTTAACTGGTTATGCAGATGTAGGTTATTTATCTGACCCTCATAATGGTAGATCACAAATAGGCTATCTGTTTACATGTGGTGATACAACCATTTCATGGAGGTCTGTAAAACAAACCATAACAGCCACATCATCCAACCATGCAGAAATTTTAGCACTACATGAGGCAAGTCGAGAATGCGTTTGGTTAAGGTCAGTAATTCAACATATACAAGAAACCTGTGGTTTAGCTTCTGAGAAAATGATTGCAACAACTATGTATGAAGATAAAACTGCATGCATTGCTCAATTGAAAGAAGGGTATATTAAAGGAGATAGGACAAAACATATTTCACCAAAGTTATTATTCACTCATGATCTTCAAAAGAGCGGTGCTATTAACATCCAACAAATTCGCTCCTGTGAAAATTTAGCAGATCTTCTGACAAAGTCATTGCCAAGCAAAACTTTTGAACAGTTAACAAGGAAGATTGGTCTTCGTCGTCTTAGAGAATATTACATGTATGGGGAGGAGAAATAAATATGTTCTGCACTCTTTTTTCCTTCACCACGGTTTTGTCCCAATGGGTTTTCCTGGTAAGGTTTTTAACGAGGCAGCCCTCAAGCAAATGATGTTGTACTATTTTTCCTTCACTGAGATTTTTTCCCATTGGGTTTTTTCTTAGTAAGGTTTTAATGAGGCATATCCTTAATAGACATCCAAGGGGGAGTATTGTGAATAAAGTGGATGTCTAATGCAATGGTAACTCCTAGGCATTATTCCTTATTATTATTCATCATTGTATATGTTAAATGCAAATCATATGTTACAATACTTGAGCCTATAAATAGGACTCATATGACATTGTAGAAGATACTTTGAAGAGTACAATACAATAGCTCTATTATTCTCTCATCTTCTATTCTTGTTCTTGCTCTATTTGAGTTTATTACAAATATTGCATTAAAATTGAATGGTTATTCATCTTTTTATAAATGAGTCACTCATTGCGACACCAATTGAGTAATACCAGAATCCAAAAAATTAGAACCAAAAATAATATAATAAGTTCTTTCATTGATACATCATTTGTAAGAACAACAATTATTCTATGTTGGAGCTTGTGGATGTCTTAAAAATGAAATAAGTTAGTACTTCCTCTCCTTATAATTTTCACATTATTTTTATTAACCTTTCTTGTGTTTTACAACATAATAAATATAATTTAAAATATTTGTCAAAAAAAATATAATTTAAAATATACTCCATTTATCTCCTATTATATGCCACATTTGAATATGAATACAGGGTGTGAATGTGTGATATGAGTAAAAGGGGTATATATTCAAAAATAATAACATATACAAATGATTTTTTTTAAGCATATAATATACAAATAATAATAAACTACAAATGTTCAAAAAACTAATTAAAAACTGAACGAGGGATAAGGGGGAGGGATATTAAAGGCGTAAAGGGGTGCAATCAGCACATAGAAATTATAGAAAGCAAAAACCCAATATTTAAAATTATAAAAATAGGAACCTAATCTCAACACAAACAACACAGAGGCAAGAGAAAAGGCAGTAGCCGTGAGAGAGGGAAAAAAGAATGGCGAGGGAGAGAGATGAAAGAAATAGATCGACAAAGAAAGAGAGAGTGAGAGAGAAACGAAACTGAGAGAGATGGAGGGGAAACCTCATGGTGGTGGTGGTGGTGAACGACGGGTAAGGTGGTGGATGATGGTAAGTTGGCTTGCGGTGGTGGCTCGCAGTGGTGGTTGGTTCACCGGAGATGGTAGTGGTAGGTAAGAATCCTTTTCCCTCTCTGTTTTCTTCCTTTTTCTTTCATCAAAATCTTATTTTGCTTTTTTCTACTTTGTGTGTTAGGGATTTGAATGCTAACTTCATGGTGGTGTGATTTTCCTATTGTTCCTCCTTATTATTTATTCTGCATTATGCTAATGTTATTTATAGAGGATAGCAAATTAATGAGTCAAAAGGAGTTGTTGTGATTTTGCAGGAGATGCAAGAAAGTGATGGGGGTAGGTTAGGCGTGGGGGACCAAAGGAGCAGCTTCAGGGTGTGTTAAACCGAAATTGGAAAAAAAAAAATGAAAGAACAAGCAAAAAGATGTATTGGCTTAATGCTGAAAAATCCAAACAAATGAGCAGAGAAAGCAACCACAGTTACCACATGCACATGGCACTCTGCTAATTCTTTTTATTTCTTTTGAACTTTATTTTTTGTAATTTAAATATTTGTAAAAGATTTTAGAAGTTATTAGTTACTTTTTTTTTGGTAAATAGATGTTATTAGTTACTAATTAACTATGCCCGTAACTAAATGGTGATGGTGAAATGGTGATGCTGATTATTTTATAAAACTCGTAATAGGTTTTGTTTAAAATGGTACACACCTAGAAGAGGATGGAAAATGGGTTTTTCTTGGGACATAATAAAATTGTGGGACATGTTTCAACATTTATGGAGAATATACATAATGGTCTTTAATTTTAAATTACTGGAATTTAATTTGTTTTACAATTAGTGGAGCTTAAACATCTGTCAACAAAAATACATAATAGTTTTAATTTTAAATTCTGGGAAATTGTTTTACGTTTTTTTTTAACAAAAATTACTTTGCAAGTGATTTTGAAGCAATCCAAACTTATGGAGTAGTTCAATGGTGCTAAACTGATATAATAAAACGTGGAGCAATGTTTTTAAAACCGGACCGGAGATCGAATCGGTGAGAACTTCAGGTCATGGTTTAATCGATTCACTCGGTTCAACCATGGTTGAACCGTATGATTAATAAATAAATAAAAAATAAAAATAAATATCAATTTTTGGAGAAAAAATAAATAAAAAAATCAAAAAATACATTTCGGGCGGTTCAACACGGGTAAAATGCCGATTCAGAGCGGTTCAACCGCGGTCCAAACTGGTTTGATCCCGTTTTGGACGGTTCAACCATCCTGCAGTTCAAATGGGGGTTGAATCAACCGCTAGATTGGGCGATTCCCGGTTCAACCGGTTGAACCGCCCGGATCTGAAAACACTGATGTGGCGGATAATTTAATTTGACTGAATACACGAGGAAAACCAACAAATTAATAGTACTGGTTATGTAACATCCCGAAAATAATTAATAGAATTATTTGGGTGTTAACCCAATTGGACTGGTAAATTTATTGAGTGCTAAAATTATTTATTGGTTGTTATCGGATCGTTAACCAGTTAATACGGGTCAATGAAGTTTTGGAATCGAAATAAGAGATTTAGATCAATATGGTAATTGGACCACGTTACCACGTATATATTAATTAAATGTATGTGTATGCGTGTATGTGTGTGTGTGTGTGAGTGAAGAAATAATTAAAAGAAAGAAAAGAAAGAAAGAAGGAAGCGAGAGACAGAGAAGAGAAAAAGAGAGAAAGGAGAGAAAGAATGGAAAAGGAGGAAGAAGGGAGAAAATGGAGGATTTAGGCTCATCAAAACGACTTCCTTCCAACACGAAAAACATTCAGCATTACTCCCTCTTCGATTTGATACCAACATCATCATCATCAACTCACTCTCTCTCACTTTGCCATTTTCGAAATTCAAGAACAAAATGGAGTTTTGATAGTTGTAGCTCAAAGGAAGGATTGGGAAGGTGATTGGTGGTCCCTAGAAGCCATATTGTTGTTTGGGTAGCTCAATCACTCAAGTCTTGGAGCATTTGGAGGAATCAAGGGTTAGGGTTGAAAATTTGGGGTTTATGTGAATAGGAGCAATTTGGAGGTTAGGAATGATGAATAGTGTTTGTTGGAAGTCAAGTGGAATTTTGGAAATTCAAAGCTTAGGAATCGAGTTTGGGGTTTGCGAGAGGAGCTTGGAGCCTTAGGAGCCATTGTTGGTGTCTAGGTGCAAATTGGTACCGAGCGAGGATTTCTCGAGTCTCGCGAACCGGATGGTCGAGGAGCGGAAAGATTGGAAGCGGATTTGGGCGTCGTCGGAGCGTGGAAGTTATGCGGGGATTGTTCGTATGGTTATGTGGAGATTTTGAAGTCTCGGTGATTTCGGCCCGGTATCGGCACTCGCTTCAAGGGTGAGTTTTACTCACGTTTAGGTTTTTGAATTAATAAACATAAATTGTGAAATGTGTTTCGGTTTGATTCGTGTCGAAAAAGTATTTTGTACGAAAATCACGTTTTAGGTCCAACTGGTTTTTGGATTGCTTGATTGAAGATCATTGTTGTTTGAATATGTATTTGGACTGTTTTTATGTTGGGGCTGGACTGGAACAGGTATCGGAATTGACCGGAACGATGAAAAATGCGAAAACGGGATAAAAATTCAGTGCTGTCAAAATAGCACGATCCGTGCGTCCCAGGGGCACGGACCGTGCGCCCCTTTCGGTTTGTGTTTTGTAAAGGGGACTTACAGGGCGCACGACCCGTGCGTATGGGAGCACGGACTGTGCGCTGTGTTCTGTCTAAATTTTCCAAACTTGCCCGAAATGATCCCGATCGATTCCAATCCTCTCCTAATCCTTTCCTAACCCTTCTATAATGATATTAGGCTTATAATGCCATGATTTTGGGTATGTTTCAAAAGGGTTTTATAAAATACTTTCGAAGTTGAAATTCTTTCGAAAAGCCGAACAATAGTACACGTGTGCGGATATGTTTTATTGATAAAAAAGCAGACTATGAGTCCTACCTGGTAAAGTATAATTTGAATGAACTAAATGTTCATATGATTGTAGATATATATGTTATATCGAGTCTGGGTGACGACCCATGTTGACATACTAGGAGGGGCAGTCATGATCCCCTACCCTAGGCTCTGAGGCCAATAGTGAAACTATTATTGGTAAGGGGTTTGCCGAGATTAGCCTTGGGGCAGTCGGTGGTGTGTCGAAGAGTATTGAGTAACGTTCGCCGGGATTAGCCTCGGGGCAGTCGGTGGAACGTTACTATATTTTGTAGTGTTGTTCGCCAGGATTAGCCTCGGGGCAGTCGGTGACGCACTGAGTTGTAACAGAATTTCATAATTGAACCGAGAGTGTTAGTAGGGGTCTCGGTAGAACTCACTGAGATTGTATCTCACTGTTTAAGTGTTGTGGTTTTACAGATAAACAGGGAAAGTGGAGATCCAAGAGGCACGAGTAGGTGGTACTCGGATGGTTGCTGAAGACTTAGCGTTATGCTTAAGTGTATATCTTTCCTTGTTATCTGTGTATCAAGACATTTTGTCTTTAGCGTTATGTATTTATTTCCGCTTTCTTGTGCGATATTGAACACTGTATTTCACTGATGGTTTATGGTCTTATTTATGTTTAAGACTGTCCTGTTGTTGTTCAGTGAAAATTTTATAGTGGTGTTCAGTATTTAAACAGGAAATGTATCTCTGATGTTTTAGGGATGGTGCACTTGGGTATTTTTACTTGATAAAAATACCGGGGTGTTACAGTTGGTATCAGAGCAGTTCGACCTAGTCGGACTTAGTTTAGGGTTGAGTCGATTCCTTGTTAGTCCTTGTTGTAATTATACTTGTGATGCTAAGAGACATTGAGCCTGATCAACTTAATACTTAGTGCATCATAAGCGGAATTATGGCAGGATGATCAAGACGCAGTCCTCGACCAAGACCGGAGTCTCCAACCGGTGCATCCTCAGGAAAGGTGGCATGACGGTGGAAGAATACACCGCTAAGTATGAGAAGTTGTCTCAGTTTTGCCGAATGGTAAGGTATGTTCCGCACGAGGAATGGAAGATGCAGAAGTATAAGAGGGGCCTTTGTGCTTTTATGACTTATGGTCTCAGTTCTTATACTATTACCAAATTTTGTTGCCTTAGTGCAACCAGCCTATGTCGCCGAGGATGATCTCATAGGAAATATGGGAAAGGAAAGAAGATAGTTGAATTATCAACTCCGAATGCAAAGTCCTAAGATAATTTCATCAAAGGAAAAGCAGATGCAATTCTTTGATTTTTCAAGGGTCAGAAGATGTTCTAACTGTGGAAAGCCTCACAGTGGTAATTGCAAGCGAAGATCTAATCGATGCTATTATAGTAATGTAGAGGGTCACTATGGTAAAGAGTGCCCTGTAAGGAAGAGTTCCAAGGAGTTACAAGCAGCTCTAAGCCAAGGACGAGTCAACACTCTAGATGCTTAGACAGTTACAACTGCTGACGATTTAATGAGAAGTATGGACATCGTACTGGGTATGAATAGGATGACTGCAAATCATGTTGCAATCGACTGTGTTAATCAACTATCAGCTTTGCTTCAGAATCAGTTGAATTGTCTAGGACAAATTCTGAAGCGGTTACCTAGTTCACCTTAGACGGTTAATCTTCATTCCAAGGTGCGGAAGCACATGTTAGTATGTTATCTGCATCCACTGAAACTAGTTTAGATTTGGCGAACATTCAGGTTGTGAATGACTTTCTGGATGTTTTCACGATGAAGTTTCTTCTGAACCTCCGGAGCGAGAGGTAGAGTTTACTGTAGAATTGGTTCCTGGCACGGGATCAATATCTATTGTTTCTTATTGAATGATTCTTAAGAATTAAAGGAAATGGAGTCTCAACTGGAAGAGTCGATGTTAAAGAAATTCATTCGACCGAGTGCTTCTCTAAGGAGTGCTCTGGTGTGGTTAGTCGAAAGGAAAGATGGTAGCATGAGATTGTGCATTGATTATCGACAACTCAACAAAGTGACGATCAAGAATAAATATCCCTTACCAAGGATAGACGATTTACTTGAGCAATTTGAGGTGCTGCAGTGTTTTCTAAAATTGATCTGAGGTCAGGATATCATCAAATAAAAGTTAGAGCCTTAGATATTCCGAAGACAGCTTTCCGTACTAGGTATGGACATTATGTGTTTGTAGTGATGCCCTTCGGTTTGACTAATGCTCCAGCGGTATTCATGGATTACCTGAAACGAGTTTTTCCTCAATTACCTAGATCAATTTGTAGTCGTTTTCATTGATGGTATCTTGATGTGCTCGAAGACCATTGAGGAGCATGTCCAACATCTCCGCATTGTTCTGAAAGTACTCCGAGAAAATAAGTTGTACTTGAAACCTTCGAAGTGTGATTTTTGGGTGTCAGAGGTAAAGTCTTTGGGACATGTGATTTCCCAAGTCGGGAGTTTCTGTAGATCCCAGTAAGAAGGAAGCGATGTTGAAAGGGAGTGACTGACATCAGTCGCAGAGATCAAAAATTTCTGAGTTTAGCCGATTACTATAGGAGATTTATTCGAGGGTTCTCACAGTTAGTTATTCCACTCACTCGACTAACTCGAAAGGGTCAACCGTTTACGTGGGATGCTAATTGTGAAGAATGTTTTCAAGAATTGAAGGTTAGGTTGACTTCTGCACCAATCCTGATTCTTCCGGATCCGTCTTTGAAATTCCAAATTTACGGCGATGTTTCTAGGAAGGGTTTAGGAGGTGTTCTTGTGCAGAATCAACAAGAGGTAGCTTATGCATTCAGGCAATTGAAGGCTCATAAGGAGAATGATCCAACTCATGAATTAGAGTTAATAGCTATTGTGTATGCACTGAAGGTTTGAAGACATTACCTATATGGGTCTCGTTTCGAAGTCTTTAGTGGTCACAAGAGTTTAAGGTATCTCTTTGATCAGAAAGATTTGAATAGCAGGCAGAGAAGTGTGTTGAGTTTCTGGAGGATTATAAATTCGTGTTGATGTAGCATTCAAGAGAGGCCAGTGTTGTAACTGATGCACTGAGTAGGAAATCCATCCACATGGCCGAGTTTATGATGCATGAGATGGAATTATCAGAGTCTTTTAGAGACTTAAATCTGAATTCAAGATCAAGGAGGAACCGGTTAGTATTGAGCCATATGAGGATCTATAGTTCCCTAAGGGATTCTATACGCTTAGCACAGGAAGTTGATGTGAAGCTACAATCACAAAAGGTATTTCCAGATTTTACCATGGATAGTGATGGAGTCAGTTGTTTCAACGGTAGAATCTGTGCGCCCGATGATGAGAACAATAGAAGGCAAGTGTTAGAGGAAGCACACCGAAGTTTATATTCTGTACACCCTGGATCCACCAAGATGTACAGAGATGTAAAGCAGATGTATTAGTGGCGAGGTATTAGTTTGTTAACCTCTCGTTTGTGAAGGTTAACAATGAGATTGTATTATGAGATTCTGTTTGACAAGTCGAACGTGAATACGAATATGTAGGTGAGGTAATTGCTGACTGTTTTCACGTTGCGAATAACCATCAAAGGATTAATTGATGGATCTGCTTGTAAGTGACTGAAATTTCCGAAGTGAAGCTTGGCGTGCGGTATAATAGTTTTGAAAAATCATTTTTGTGAAAACCTGCAATAGAGGAAAAGGAGCTCTAAGTTCTGTTTGATAGTTGTTTTGGGAACAACTGAGGTGATTTTCATTGTTTTCAAATTTATTTGATGTCCCCACGGTTTATTTCTACGTTTAAGGTCAGTTTTTAGTAAAACCCTCATTCCATTTTTTTGAAAAGTTTTATCTCGAAATCTTGGGGGCGAGTCAAGAAGTTTCAAAGATGACTTTTCCGTCACATTGTCAATGTGTACGAGAACTGTTATGTAATTTTTAGAAAAATTGTTGAGAACTTGTTTACACCCTTCGAGAAAATCATGTTTGTACTTATCTCTACCGTGGAGTACCAATTTGTGGATCTCATTTTCAACCTGTATGTCTATCAAGTGTCTTGTATTAAACCCTTTGATTTAGATTAATCAAAGTTAGGGGGTAAACGAGGATAATTGGAATGAAGCTTCGGAAGTGTTTTCAAATGCGGTGCCGAGCCTATGTAGGCGAATGATGAGTTTCTCGTGTAGATTCGTAACAAGAGAGTTCGTATCAAGGTAGTAGTGGATCATACTTGGAGATTGATGTGCCAACTTTAGGAAGATTTTCTACACTCATTTCGTTAATTCAAGATTGTTTTCCAGCAAATTTAGACCTTTCTGAGAATGTCGATTCTCGGCTAGTCGAATGAAAGACTTGGCGAAATTTTGAGGACAAAATTCTTTCAAGTTGGGGAGAATGTAACATCCCCAAAATAATTAATAGAATTATTTGGGTGTTAACCCAATTGAATTAATTTAGTACTTGACTGGTAAATTTATTGAGTGCTAAAATTATTTATTGGTTGTTATCGGATCGTTAACCGGATAATACAGGTCAAGGAAGTTTTGGAATCGAAATAGGAGATTTAGATCAATATGGTAATTGGA
This sequence comes from Astragalus membranaceus, assembly GCA_039519185.1. Lineage (NCBI taxonomy): Eukaryota > Viridiplantae > Streptophyta > Magnoliopsida > Fabales > Fabaceae > Astragalus > Astragalus membranaceus. The sequence goes on from CM076847.1 coordinate 171,275,388, forward strand.
CCACGTTACCACGTATATATTAATAAATATATGTGTATGTGTGTATGTGTGTGTGTGTGTGTGTGAGTGAAAGAAATAATTAAAAGAAAGAAAAGAAAGAAAGAAGGAAGCGAGAGACGGTGAAGAGAAAAAGAGAGAAAGGAGAGAAAGAATGGAAAAGGAGGAAGAAGGGAGAAAATGGAGGATTTAGGCTCATCAAAACGACTTCCTTCCAACACGAAAAACGTTCAGCGTTACTCCCTCTTCGATTTGGTACCAACATCATCATCATCAACTCACTCTCTCTCACTTTGCCATTTTCGAAATTCAAGAACAAAATGGAGTTTTGATGGTTGTAGCTCAAAGGAAGGATTGGGAAGGTGATTGGTGGTCCCTAGAAGCCATATTGTTGTTTGGGTAGCTCAATCACTCAAGTCTTGGAGCATTTGGAGGAATCAAGGGTTAGGGTTGAAAATTTGGAGTTTATGTGAATTGGAGCAATTTGGAGGTTAGGGATGATGAATAGTGTTTGTTGGAAGTCAAGTGGAATTTTGGAAATTCAAAGCTTAGGAATCGAGTTTGGGGTTTGCGAGAGGAGCTTGGAGCCTTAGGAGCCATTGTTGGTGTCTAGGTGCAAATTGGTACCGAGCGAGGATTTCTCGAGTCTCGCGAACCGGATGGTCGAGGAGCGGAAAGATTGGAAGCGGATTTGGGCGTCGTCGGAGCGTGGAAGTTATGCGGGGATTGTTCGTGTGGTTATGTGGAGATTTTGAAGTCTCGGTGATTTCGGCCCGGTATCGGCTCTCGCTTCAAGGGTGAGTTTTACTCACGTTTAGGTTTTTGAATTAATAAACATAAATTGTGAAATGTGTTTCGGTTTGATTCGTGTCGAAAAAGTATTTTGTACGAAAATCACGTTTTAGGTCCAATTGGTTTTTGGATTGCTTGATTGAAGATCATTGTTGTTTGAATATGTATTTGGACTGTTTTTATGTTGGGGCTGGACTGGAACAGGTATCGGAATTGACCGGAACGATGAAAAATGCGAAAACGGGATAAAAATTCAGTGCTGTCAAAATAGCACGATCCGTGCGTCCCAGGGGCACGGACCGTGCGCCCCTTTCGGTTTGTGTTTTGTAAAGGGGACTTACAGGGCGCACGACCCGTGCGTATGGGAGCACGGACTGTGCGCTGTGTTCTGTCTAAATTTTCCAAACTTGCCCGAAATGATCCCGATCGATTCCAATCCTCTCCTAATCCTTTCCTAACCCTTCTATAATGATATTAGGCTTATAATGCCATGATTTTGGGTATGTTTCAAAAGGGTTTTATAAAATACTTTCGAAGTTGAAATTCTTTCGAAAAGCCGAACAATAGTACACGTGTGCGGATATGTTTTATTGATAAAAAAGCAGACTATGAGTCCTACCTGGTAAAGTATAATTTGAATGAACTAAATGTTCATATGATTGTAGATATATATGTTATATCGAGTCTGGGTGACGACCCATGTTGACATACTAGGAGGGGCAGTCATGATCCCCTACCCTAGGCTCTGAGGCCAATAGTGAAACTATTATTGGTAAGGGGTTCGCCGGGATTAGCCTCGGGGCAGTCGGTGGAACGTTACTATGTTTTGTAGTGTGGTTCGCCGGGATTAGCCTCGGGGCAGTCGGTGACGCACTGAGTTGTAACAGAATTTCATAATTGAACCGAGAGTGTTAGTAGGGGTCTCGGTAGAACTCACTGAGATTGTATCTCACTGTTTAAGTGTTGTGGTTTTACAGATAAACAGGGAAAGTGGAGATCCAAGAGGCACGAGTAGGTGGTACTCGGATGGTTGCTGAAGACTTAGCGTTATGCTTAAGTGTATATCTTTCCTTGTTATCTGTGTATCAAGACATTTTGTCTTTAGCGTTATGTATTTATTTCCGCTTTCTTGTGCGATATTGAACACTGTATTTCACTGATGGTTTATGGTCTTATTTATGTTTAAGACTGTCCTGTTGTTGTTCAGTGAAAATTTTATAGTGGTGTTCAGTATTTAAACAGGAAATGTATCTCTGATGTTTTAGGGATGGTGCACTTGGGTATTTTTACTTGATAAAAATACCGGGGTGTTACAGGTCACACAAAGACAATGTACAAAAAGGAATCTTTTGACCAAAAAAGACAAAAACTACATAAAGGATTCTATTTTTTTGGTCTAGTTCAGGAAGGATCTATATCATCATCTATCTATATCATCTATATCAATCTCATAAAAACACATACCACCAAAATTACATTTTTAGATATCTTAAAATTTTGCCATTTGATAAAAATTAGGGGTAAAATGGTCATTTCGCCACTAAATGACAAAAAAAACAGCTTTTTCAGTTTTTTTAAAAAAAATATTAAAACTGACGCGCTGTCAGCAGCTTTCTATTTATTTATTTATTTCCTGACACACGCAAGAGAAACGGCAGTAGCCGTGAGAGAGGGAAAAAAGAATGGCGAGGGGGAGAGATGAAAGAAATAGATCCACAAAGAAAGGGAGAGTGAGGGAGAAACGAAACTGAGAGAGATGGAGGGGAAACCTCGTGGTGGTGGTGGTGGAGAACGGCGGTAAGGTGGTGGATGACGGTAAGGTGACTAGCGGTGGTGGTTGGTTCACTAGAGATGGTAGTGGTGAGGTAAGAATCCTCTTCCCTCTCTCTTTTCTGCCTTTTTCTTTCATCAAAATCTTATTTTGCTTTTTTCTACCTTGTATGTTAAAGGATTTGAATGCTAACTTCATGGTGGTGTGATTTTCCTATTGTTCATCCTTATTAGTTACTCTGCATTATGTTATTGTTATTTATAGAGGATGGCAAATTAATGAGTCAAAAGAAGTTGTTGTGATTTTGCAGGAGATGCAAGAAAGTGATGGGGGTAGGTTAGGCGTGGGGGACCAAAGCAGCTGCAGGGTGTGTTGAACCGAAATTTAAAAAAAACAAAAGAACAAGCAAAAAGATGTATTGGCTTAACGCTGAAAAATCCAAACATGCACGTGGCTCTCTGCCAATTCTTTTTATTTCTTTTGAACTTTTTTTTTGTAATTTAAATATTTGTAAAAGATTTAAGAAGTTATTAGTTACTTCTTTTTTTGGTAAATAGACGTTATTAGTTACTAATTAACTATGCCCGTAACTAAATGGTGGTGGTGAAATGGTGATGCTGATTATTTAATAAAAATCGTAATAGGCTTTGTTTAAAATGGTACACACTTAGAAGAGGATGGAAAATGGGTTTTTCTTGGGACATAATAAAATTGTGGGACATGTTTCAACATTTATGGAGAAAATACAAAATGGTCTTTAATTTTAAATTACTGGAATTTAATTTGTTTTACAATTAGTGGAGCTTAAACATCTGTCAACAAAAATACATAATAGTTTTAATTTTAAATTTTGGGAAATTGTTTTACGTTATTTTTTAACAAAAATTACTTTGCAAGTGATTTTGAAGCAATCCAAACTTATGGAGTAGTTCAATGGTGCTAAACTGATATAATAAAACGTGGAGCAATGTTTTTAAAACCGGACCGGAGATCGAATCGGTGAGACCTCCGGGTCATGGTTTAATCGGTTCACCCGGTTCAACCATGGTTGAACCGTATGATTAATAAATAAATAAATAAATAATATTAATTTTGGAGAAAAAATAAATTAAAAAAAACAAAAAAATACATTTCGGGCGGTTCAACACGGGTAAAATGACGGTTCAAAGCGGTTCAACCGCGGTCCGAACTGGTTCGATCCGGTTTTGGACGGTTCAACCATCCTGCAGTTCAAATGGGGTTGAATCAACCGCTAGATTGGGCGGTTCCCGGTTCAACCGGTTGAACCGCCGAATCCGAAAACACTGACGTGGTGTATAATTTAATTTGACTGAATCGGAAAACCAACAAATTACTAGTACTGGTCACACAAAGACAGTGTACAGAAAGGAATCTTTTGACCAAAAAAGACAAAAACTACATAAAGGATTCTATTTTTCTGGTCTAGTTCAGGAAGGATCTATATCATCATCTATCTATATCATCTATATCGATCTAATAAAAACACATACCACCAAAATTACATTTTTAGATATCTTAAAATTTTATAAACTTTTGCTATTTGTCAAAAATTAGGGGTAAAATGGTCATTTCGCCACTAAATGACAAAAAAACAGCTTTTTCAGCTTTTAAAAAATATTAAAACTGACGCGCTGTCAGTTGTCACGCTGGCGCGCTGACAGCAACTTTCTATTTATTTATTTCCTATTGTTCCTCCCTATTAGTTATTATGCATTATGTTATTGTTATTTATGGAGGATAGCAAATTAATGAGTCAAAAGGAGTTGTTGTGATTTTGCAGGAGATGCAAAAAAGTGATGGGGGGTAGGTTAGGCGTGGGGGACCAAAGCAGCAGCTGCAGGGTGTGTTAAACTGAAATTGGAAAAAAAAAAAAAAAGAACATGCAAAAAGATGTATTGGTTAATGCTGAAAATTCCAAACAAATGAGCAGAGAAAGCAACCACAGTTACCACATGCACATGGCTCTCTGCCAATTCTTTTTATTTCTTTTGAACTTTTTTTTAATTTAAATATTTGTAAAAGATTTTAGACGTTATTAGTTACTTTTTTTTGGTTAAATAGACGTTATTAGTTACTAATTAACTATGCCCGTAACTAAATGGTGATGGTGAAATGGTGATGCTGGTTATTTTATGAAAACCGTAATAGGCCCTTTGTTTAAAATGGTACACACTTAGAAGAGGATGGAAAATGGTTTTTTCTTGGGCATAATAAAATTGTGGGACATGTTTCAACATTTATGGAGAAAATACATAATGGTCTTTAATTTTAAATTACTGGAATCTAATTTGTTTTACAATTAGTGGAGCTTAAACATTTGTCAACAAAAATTAATAATAGTTTTAATTTTAAATTCTGGGAAAATGTTTTACGTTATTTTTTTAATAAAAAATACTTTGCAAGTGATTTTGAAGCAATCCAAGCTTATGGATTAGTTCAAAGGTGCTAAACTGGAATAATGGAATAATAAAACGTGGAGCAATATTTTTAAAACCAGACCAGAGATCGAATCGGTGAGACCCCCGGGTCATGGTTTAATCAGTTCACTTGGTTCATCCTTGAACCGGATGATTAGTAAATAAATAAAAAATAAAAAAATATTATTTTTTGTTGAAAAAGTAAATAAAAAAATTAGAAAATACATTTCGGGCGGTTCAACCCGGGTAAAATGATGGTTCAAAGCGATTCAACCGTGGTCCGAGCTAGTTCAGCCCGGTTTTGGATGGTTCAATCATCCTGCAATTCAAACGGGGTTGAACCAACCACTAGATTGGGGGGTTCCCGGTTAAACCAGTTGAATCGCCCGATTCTTAAAACACTGACGTGGCTTATAATTTAATTTGACTGAATACACAAGGAAAACTAACAAATTACTAGTACACAAAGACAATGTACAGAAAGGAATCTTTTGACCTAAAAAGACAAAAGCTACATAAAGGATTCTATTTAGTTTTTTGGTCTAGTTCGGGAAGGGTTCTATTAACGATGCTTACTATTGGCGGATGTGAAACACTTATTAAAACTAACTAGTTATCCAATATAACTTTCCCACTCAATGGAACTCTTTTGGTGGTGGACAACATCACCGAAATAACATTGTTTCTTTTTTATCGTCTTGTTAGTTTTAGCGGTTATTACTAATCTAGATTGTGGAATTATGTGTACACCCGAAATTTGAGGTATATAAGATTTATTTAAGGGTTTATTTTGTAACAAAAAATACTTTGAAAGTGATTTTTTTATTTAAAGGCATGTTGTAATAGTTTTTAATAAAACATAGAGTATAATTTATTTTGACTGAATACATAGGAAAACTAACAAATTAGTACTATGCACACTTTTGATATGAACAGTTGAACACTGATCACACAAAGACAAAATATACAGAAAGGAATCTTTTGACCAAAAAAGACAAAAATTACAGAAAGTATTCTATTTCTTTTGCTCTAGTTCAGAAAGGATTCTATTAAGGATGGTTACTATTGGCAGATGTGAAACACTTATCAAAACTAACTAGTTATCCGATATAACTTTCCCACTCAGTGGAACCCTTTGGTGGTGAACAACATCACCGAACTCACATCGTATCTTTTTTATTGTCTTGTCTACTGTCTATATATATCATTAATCTACTAACAGATCTTACCATTTTTCCAACTAAACAATTTTAAGATATTTATGTAATTTCACTTTTTCAATTTTTCAAAGTTTTTCACTTTTTCAAACTTTTTCACTCTCACATACTTTTTTAAACATTTTCACTCTCTCACACTTTTTTCAAATCTTTTCACAACTTTTTCAAGTTTCACTCTCTCTCTCTCTCTCTCTCTCTCTCTAATATATACTTTTTCAAACTTTTTCATTCTTTCTCACATTTTTTCACTCTCTTCTCCTCTTTCTTCCTTTAACTCTATCTCATTTTTCTATTTTTCACGATATATCTACTTTAATTTCATCTACATGTCTCCTTCATTTTTTAATATTCCATTTTTTTGTATCAATAAGTTTTATTAGTCTCTACGGGAAATATTACAATTTGGAAAATTTGAAATTTTATTACAATTTTGTTTTCTAATCTCTACGGAAGATATTACATATTGTTGGTAATTGTTCACGAGGTAATGTTCGGATTAACTCAATTACAATTTGAAACTTTTTGTTTATCTACTTTAAATTAGTGTTGATTTTCACAGGGTAATGTTCGGACTAATTAAATTATGTCTAAGTCTATTAATAAAAATAACACGACAATACATGTGCGTATGCACAGGTATACTGCTAATTAGTTTTATATGTTACTAATCTAGATTGGGGAATTAAGGGTACACCCAAAATTTAAACTGGAGACTTATGAGTGAGATCCGAACTCACTTAGTTACTACTCGGATCAATCATTGTTGGTGAATTTGCCTTGTTTTGAAATTTAACTTAAGGTATTTAGTCACATTTTTTTATTATTTTTGTAAAATAAACTAATTTTTTGACACAAAATCGTAAATAAACTATTGAACCTTCGCAACAAGGATGTCCCAAAAAATTAACTTAAAGCATTACATAAGGAATTCGTTATTATTTAAATGGCCATAGACAAGGTTCAATTTGCTAGAAGTTAGAACTACTTTTTAGTTAAAACTTCAAGTTCCAATACTTAACATTAAAATAAGTTATTATGAAAAGGGTTAAAGGTATGTTTCGTCCCTGCAAATATCACAATAATCCAGTTTCGTCCCTGTAAAAAAAAAGTTTTAAAACAGCCCTTGCAATTACCAAACGCTTCTAGTTTCGTCCCTGCTGTTAACTTTCCATCCAAAAAACTAACGGTTGCCACGTCATCAACCCTTGCCCAAAAAAAAGTTTTAAAACAACCCTTGCAATTACCAAACGCTTCTAGTTTCGTCCCTGCTATTAACTATTCATCATCTTCAACCTCTTGATTGTCTTCTTCAAACCCAAATCCCATCAACAAGGTATGAATGTAAAAGGGTCAGCAGCATCAGTAAAAATATCAGCAGTTATGAATGTAAAAGGGTCAGCAGCATCAGGGGCATCTTTAATTGGAAGCTGGACCTTGGTACATGATGCCAAAGCACCCAGAGAAGAAGCATTAGTATTATCAACAGAGATGAGAGGACTGTAGTAAAGATGTTGAGGGGCTGAGATGGAGGGTACGGTTGCAACTGAACATGGTTGCAATGGTTTCAATACGTAAAGAAACAAAGCGAAAGATGCTGGTGGGAGGAAGAGTGTGATTATATGTGAAAGCTTCACAGCTTCTGGATTGAAGAATTTTATACAGATCCATGTCTCTAAATAGACAAGTTTTTGGAAACTGAGAGAGGCGTACAACCCCAAACAATTTCCCTTTATCCTGTAATTGGATCATTTTAGGCTTGTTTGGATCATCACAATTGTGTATGGGCAATAAGCCACAGTCTGGACGTTCTATTGTAGTAAAGGGGAATGTGATGTTGTCAAGAGATCCACAACTAAATGAACTTGGACATTCTCCTTCTCCATGGTACCCATTCCCATCTCCACTCACCAACACAAGGAGCACAAGGTGAGAAAACAAAAGGAAGACAAAATCATAAACAAAAGCCATATATTAACAGAGATGAGAGGCATGAAGGCTGGACTTGGGTCTTTAACATTCATGCTTCAGTTTAATTCAACCAAGGAGTTTAATTCAAGCAAAGACATGAAGGTTGAAATGATAACAAAGACATTAAGCTCTTGTCGCCAAAGGATTTTCGACTTCTTATTTATCTTCTAAAGAAATATATGCATCATTTGTTTTTATATGACAATATTGCATGATTATTTATACAACATAATTATTTATTTTAATACCATGAAATCTATTATTAAATTTATTTCCCTCATTTATTTTATAAAATCATCGAACAGGATTTCTAAGGTTTTAGAACAGAAATTCAAATGGAGTTTGAAGAAGACAATCAAGAGGTTGAAGATGATGAATAGTTAATAGCAGGGACGAAACTAGAAGCGTTTGGTAATTGCAAGGGTTGTTTTAAAACTTTTTTTTGGGCAAGGGTTGATGATGTGGCAACCGTTAGTTTTTTGGATGGAAAGTTAACAGCAGGGACGAAACTAGAAGCGTTTGGTAATTGCAAGGGCTGTTTTAAAACTTTTTTTTTTACAGGGACGAAACTGGATTATTGTGATATTTGCAGGGACGAAACATACCTTTAACCCTTATGAAAAATAAGTAGTCATTACTTACTTTTTTTTTTATAAATTGGGTATCCTCTGCGCGCAATTGCAGAGACTAATCCCTTGAGCCGGGTAGGACCACAATGAGAGGCAAAGCTCTCCCTCAAGAGATTTAACACTGCTGCATGCCGAAGGCTGGATTCGAACCCAAGACCTTGGTTAAGCTGGAAGAGACCCCTACCATCTCATACAACTGCTCCTGGGTAGTCATTACTTACTTTAAAATGGAATGACTTTCCATATTACCATTCAATTGAATATTACTATTCAAAGAAAACTTCAATTTCAGTCTATAATTAAACTTTAAAGATATATTATTTTTTTTGTCTTTATCTCTTTTTTCACTTTATCCGTCCTTATTTAGTATAATATTTGATGTTAAATTCTGAAATAGGTATATTAGTGAAAAGATAGTCACTACAGAGAAAACTGATCATCTAATTTTGAGTCTCATAATAGAGTAACGTAAATAAATTAGCCACCAGTTATCTTCTTCTAAAAACCTTCCCAATCTTCATTATTCAATCTCAATTCTTTAACTATTGAACTACCTTTCTATATTACCATTATATGAGTGAATGTATTATGCATCACTAAATCTTAAATTATCAGTTTTTTTTATCCATGACATACCACTCTTAATTTTGAGTCCCATAATAGAGTAACCAAAATAAATTATCCCACCAATTATCTACTTCTAAAAACCTTCCCAATATTCTTCATTATTCAATCTCAATTCTTTAACCATTGAACTACCTTTCTATATTCCCATTATATGAGTGAATATATTATGCATCACTAAATCTTAAATTATCAGTTTTTTTTATTCATGACATACCACTCTTAATTACTTTACTATATATGTTGTATTTGTGACAATGCTGTAATAACATGGTGTTATGATTCTAGAATCAATTATGACTCAACTTAATCTAGAAGAATACTATAGTCATTCTAGAATCAATTACCACTCTTAATTCTATAATTGTTGTTTTAATAATTAGTCATTTTGGTAGGAGATATGATTGAGTAAGTTAGAGCCTAGTATTCATATTATGGGAAAGCACTAGTCTTATATAAGCATAGTAGGACTTTTGTAAAAAGCTATCAATGAAGAATATTGTAGTCACTTTCTCTCTTCTATTCAGTATTTAACAAAACGAAAACATGATAGCTTTAATTAAAAATGCCTTATTTAAAATAACAAATTGCAACAACAAACAAAACGAAAACATGATAGAAACTACTGAGATTGGTGGAGTGAAACGACGAAGGATCTCAGCGACGGTCATTCTAGTTTCGACGTACAAATGCAGATAACCCTTCCATTTAAACAGGACATAAATGGACATCATGGCTTAACGTCATCATCGTTCTTGACATCCATTGTAGACCAGTGCACACGTAATATCATGACTTGGCGAGTTTCGTTATATATCGTTATTTCGTTTAATATCGTTTTTTAAAAATAATTTAAATAAATGGAAGCTGATTATAATGCCGAATGGACGTCAATGGCGTATTTGGACGGACCTGGTTACACGGTAATGGACCGAATTGAAGCAAAATTAGATCTACTAAGAAAATACTTTTCACGAAGCTCTTCCCATGGTGTTGGAACTCACCCAAAGAAATTTTAACACAACCAATTGAGTCGCACCTTATATCTTCCATGGCTGAATCGAACCGACAATCCAATTTGCGTATGGCTGAATATGCACGAGAAATCCAAGAGTCGTGTGCAAGAATTCTGAAACTATTGCAAGAAGAAATTGATGCGTCAGAATTGCTGGATGTGGATGCTTCAGAATCGTACACGGAATAGATCACGGCAACGCCTTACGCCACCGACAAGTTTTCAAGTTCAGAAGCTTTGCGCGAAGCTTTTCTGGCTGTAGATGCTTCAAATTTCAAACGCGATTTAGTGATTGATCAGCTGATTGCAGATTCTGATGCCGCTACCATGCTCAAGTATCATATTCCTTCCATCGTTGAACACGGTTGTTGGGGAAAGAATGAGAGATCGCTCAATAAGAGCTCTTCAGTGGTGACTGATCCTGAGGTTTCCAACGTCACTGTTGCACTAATCCTGCCTGAGATTCTTCCACCAGATCCACCTGACATAGTTCCCGTTCCACCACCGCTGCTTGCGCCACCATGGCCGACTCCCCCAATCTACTCGCAACTGTGGCACCAACAATATATAGTCTTGACTTTCTTGGAGGAATTTCACAGCTCTTGTCCACATCTGAAGGAGGAATTTCTTCATTCAACTGGATGAAAGTCATAATTCAACAGAGAGCAATGTCTTGGTTGGATCCTGCCAAATCTAATTTTGCTGTGGGTGACCTTGTGTTCCCAAGGGCAGATGATTGCAATATTTGTAATTACTTACCGAAACCTACATCTGCTGCAAATATTGAAAGCCGTATATTTAGTGGGGTACTGCATACCCAAGATCAACTCATGATGCATAATATTGCTTTAGATATAGATAGCCAAGAAGTGGAGATGGCATTTCATATTTATAATGCTGCCATGCATGCTACTCCATACAAGAAGCTCTCAAGTGTGGAACTCGCAACACAGCTACCTGCTTACTAGACTTTGAGTGCACTCTTCACATTTGGAAAGCTAGAGAATTTGTTTTTCTAGCCGAGTACAATAAGCAGGTTCCATTTTTTACTCCATTTGTTCTCTTGATTTGTTGTTGATCTTGCTACTTATTGCCAAATCTAATTTTAATAGGATTATTTAGATGAAATTTCAAACACTAAAGATGTGGGTGTTTGTGGATTGTAAATTTGTGATGAAAAATTAATGGGGTTGATTACTTTTATTGTTCAAGAGAGATTTTTAAGTTATTTTGTTTTGACATTTTATCTTCTACCAAAGTATTAGTTTTGTGATTTTTCAGTATTCATTATCGTATCTCATGGATAACTCAGTCCTTGAGTGGCGGCCGACTGAAGACACATAAAAGTGGTAGCTTACATGGTTGGAAAATTTGCCCAAATGGTGTAATGTGGTTTTTTATTTATGAAGTTACAATGTAATTATATCTTTTTGATAGAATACCATCAAAATGAGTTTCTATATTTCATAATGAGCTTAGATCTTTCAATTCAGTGTAGTGTAATTAATTATTTTATTTTTCCCTCTTAGCTCATGATATACTAAAAGTTGATTGCATGTATTTTTATATTTTTAAAGTAAATTATTGGCACAAATTTTAATGTAGAGTTCTTTTTTACAAAAGTTGTAGAGTTTATTTTTAATCAGAGGAATATCTTTTGAATATCATTTGTTATTAATTATTAATTTCTTTAGCTGGTTAGTTTTTCAATTTTTATTATTTTATTAAATAATATTACTAAACATTAACTGATTTCACTGTTCCATTCAACTTAATTAACAAAATAAGTGAATTGCTACTAAACTATAACCATTGCTTGAGACAACAAAAAAATATGATTGCTCAAAACGTGAGGAAGGTTGGGATGATGGTGAATGATGTAGGTTTTTCTTATATCAAGTGAAAAACAAATTGTTAAAGAGATTTATAGAAATATTATGTATTTAAATTTTCTGATTTTTGAGAAATTTTATAACAAAAATTGTAAAAGAGTAATCAAAGTTTCGATGACATATGGACATTTTGTATTATGGATTTAAGAATATATATGAAACAATAAATTGTGCTGTATATATAGTGTTTGAAAATAGTACTACTGGGATTGATTATATCGTTTTTTAAAGAATGTTTGCAACACACTCTTCTCATCATCAATATATATATACACTTTTCCTTTAGGGTCGTGTTGGTTGAAGCGAGGGAGAAAGGGAAGAGAGAGAGAAGAAAAAATGACTTTCTATTGTTTGTTTTAGGAGAGAAATAGGATAGAGAAAAGAGAGATGATTAGTTTAGTACTATTTTGTATTAAGAGTGTGTTTGTTTGAGGTGAAAGAGGAAAGAGAGAGCAAGAGAAGAGAGAAAGAGAGAAAAAGTGTACCAAACTATAGAAAGAGAGAAGAGAGAAAGATTCTCTCTTCCATCTTTGACAAAAAAATTAGTCTATAATAAGAATTGTGTGTTTTTGACAAACAAGAAGCGTGTGTTAGAGAATGTATTGAAGTAATTTGATGCATTATAGGACCTCACTAAAATATGGTAATTTTCTCTAATATATTTCTCAATTTTATATAAAATAATATTCATTAAATAAACGCCCAACTATTGGGATGAAGCTGCAAAGAAGCGAGATTGAGCCACCCGAGCATCTCACACTCGAAGATGGTGAAGGGGAAATGAATTCTGATCCGATCTAGCATCGTGTCATACAAATAATACGCGGTCAAGAAGATCTTCAGAAGGACAGAAATGGAACACTCTCTCGTCGTGCTGACAGAAATCGAGATGCACTCACTTCTTGTAGTGTACCCCTGGAAATTATGGGTACCAATTTGTTAAGTGCCTCAATATCCACTGTGCTATGATACACTGACTCTATGTCCACGGTGGGATCGACCCCAGAGTAATAAGGTGGATGACAAACGACACTTCAATTCTTCTTTGGCTTGTACTTGGGTAGGCCATCGGTGTGCTGCCGCACTCAACGCTCAAAATCCTCATAAAAACCTTCATTCGTTGAACGGGTATCACCGGCCGGAACAGGGGAGGCCTCTTCGGTATCCTCCTCTACCCTTGCAGGTTGACAGAAGGAAGAGTCCTTCAGCGAGGAAAACGAGTAAGTTTAGGCTCCATAAATAAGAAAAGAACTGAATAAATAATGGGTTAGAAGAGACTAACCCGGAAAAGTCAGAAAACTTGAAACTTGGCTAACGGAGAGCAAGATTTTGAGGAAGTTGTAGGAATTTTGCAATGGAGCTCAACAAAATTTGTAACGAAGAAGAGGAAATGAGAGATTCTTTCCCTTTTATAGGCCACGCTCTCAACCTCGGGACAATCCGACCGTTGAAGACCAAAGGGCGCCTATTCTCACCACAAAATTCAACGATCCATTTCAAATCAAGGAACCGAGGCGCCTAATCAACTGGATCAAAATGTGACGCTTCATTTCAAATTCTTGGATTCACACACCAAAAGAAATATAACCAAAAAAGATTATAATCAAGAACTTCGAGAAGAAATGAAGGAAAACATACACGGTATTCATATTACCTACACTAATATTGTTCACGAAAAAGCTATGTAGAAAATGTATATCCTTCTAATGACATGTTAATTTTAGATCATCCTCCTAATGCTCTTCAAAGTCTTCTGTTTGATGATTGGGTTGGGGCCTCAATGCCTCAGGATATTAGAGTAGTCATTTAGATTTTTTTTTGCTTTTTTGAGGTGTTCGCTCTCGTTATGTACCCAAAAAAGTGTATATCCCCAGTCTCTCATTTTGCTTTCAACCTCTCACTTTGCGAAAGGGAGACAAAAATGTTGGCCGAAGAAAACGGAGACAGCAAATAGAAATGCATAAAGAGATACAGTACACCAACAACATCGTTAAAATGAATAGTCGGCTCAAATTGAATTGTATGGTTGAAATAATGCATCTATCTTGTTTAAGAAGAGTTAGTCCGAATATACTTAACCATCTCAACCATGTTTTCACATTAAAGGTAAGTGGGAAAACATGATAGTGACTATTAGAATCATTATTATATAATATGACTATCATAACAAATTTATGATGCTAACTCTAAATTTGATTAAGGTCAACACTTTTTTGTCACCGAGTATAATTGATGTAGAAAATAGTGAGATATTCTTGTATCAGTGACAAAAAAGTGTTGACCTTAATCAAATTCACATGCTGGTTAGTAGACTAAAAATAAGATATTCATTCAAATCGGTGGATTATATTGAAAACAATACCAATTCCATATTGATAAACTGAAAAGGATGAATCTGCGAACAAGCTCACATCACTAGTGCAAAAAAGGGATTTAAAGTCAGGCGAAAAGGGGATTTAAAGTCAGACGCTCGCTTGACTTTTATTAAGTCGACTTTGTATGTCAGGAGTTTTAAAGTCAAGCGATAGCCTGACTTCGTAAGTCTGATTTAAAGTCAAGCATTTATTTCGCTTGACTTCGTAAGTCAGTTTTAAAGTCATGCATTTATTTCGCTTGACTTCGTAAGTCAGTTTTAAAGTCATGCATTTATTTCGCCTGACTTCGTAAGTCTGTTTTAAAGTCATGCATTTATTTCGCTTGACTTCGTAAGTCAGTTTTAAAGTCATGCATTTATTTCGCCTGACTTCGTAAGTCTGTTTTAAAGTCAAGCATTTATTATCGCCTGACTTCGTAAGTCTGATTTAAAGTCAAGCATTTATTCTTGCCTGACTTCGTAAGTATGATTTAAAGTCAAGCATTTATCATTTGCCTGACTTCGTAAGTATGATTTAAAGTCAGGCTTTAGTGACGCCTGACTTTAAAAGTTAATTTTTTTTTAAAAAAAAAAATTATTTAGCTAATCTAAATAATGACTGCTAATTTTAATTCAACAGACCAAAATCAAACCAATTTTTTTTTTCATTTATAATCTTATATCAACACAATCTTACAACAATATCAAATTATATATTCCACACAAATACAAACATATAATGACTTCCACATAATCCCATTCATAACTAATTTGAAGCATTATTCAAACAAATTAGTCATGTAACTAAGTAGAAACATATAAAACAATGAAAAATCTTAAGCAAGAAACATCAAGGTAGTATTGAAATGAGTTGTATAGCAGCTATCCATTTGCTTCACCAAACAGAATCTCTCGAGTTGATTTTCTTAGCATTGAAATGAGTTGTATAGCAGCTATCAGCATTCCTCTCCAAAGTGCCATCACTTGCAAACCCTGTGTGAAAAAAATTGATATTAATTAGTTTACTAAGTATAAAAAATTTTCAAATGGTGGTCATAAATCCACATGCAGAGGTTCCAACATATGAAACTGACAAGTCTTAAAGAGTATGTGTTGATTAATCAAGTAAACTTCTAAATCCTTAATTAACAAGAATATAAACATAAAGAGAGAAGTACCATGATTGTTCCAGTAGCTGATGCAGCTCTTGCTGTTGCATATTCTCCTGCATAAGAAAAATAGCACATATCATCCAACACAAATCTATACTTTTGGTAGTTTGTTTAGCAGTGCTTAAACAAGCAAAGGGAATTAAAGAACAATATCCTTACAGGTCATAGCTACTGATTTGATGCTATTATTCCAACACTTAATTAAAATACAGGAAACAAAGCACCATATAATTAGATTAAGTTAGCAAACATATTTTCTCAGATGTTGTAGACAAAGAATTGCTAAACAACATAGAAAAACAATATCTATTTTAATAACCTGTATTATTGGCAACAAATTCCCTAAAAACAGTCTTGAAATTGATCTAGTACGTATTTTTTTTCTTTTCTCCAACAAAGATCATAAGACTCATAATTGAATGGATTGAATAGATAAAAAACCTCTAAGTTCAAAGAAATGTACCCGAGAGTCATAAAACTTGATGTAGAATCGAGAACTATCAATGTATAGTTTGGTTTGAAGAATTTCAGCAAGTGTAGAACTGAGTTTCCCATTAACAGTTGGACCAAGGCCCCCAATTGATATCAGTTCTCCATAGGCAGCTGGCTCTTCTGTGCCAGCAAATGCAATAGGCACTCCCCCATTCAATAAAATCATCACATACTGAAATACAAACCACAAACACAAATCTATGTCAAATTACACTAAAATTTAAGTAAGAACTAAAATAGCAGAACAAATTATTATTCAAACACAAAAAAATGGTTTGATAAAGTATTGTTAAGAGTCATGTGCAGTGCACATAGCAACTGTTTTGTGTTTTAAAATAAACGAAACTCAAATAGCGCCACGGTTTTATTATAGCAGAGATCTCAAAATCCACTACACTATAGTGCTGCAAAGAGGACTATTTGACATACATAACATTGAAAAAATAAAAGATATTATCAAAAGTGATCAAGAAACGGAATTAGAAAGAACATTCAAATGGGGTCAAGTAAACATACTTGTTTTTTCTGCTGAAGAAGAAAGAATAAAATCCCCCAAGGGACTAAAAGTGGCTGCATAGACTGGCCCTGAATGACCTTGAAACGTGTAGTTCTTTTTCCGGTCATTTAGGCCAATAACTTGTTCATTTTGTGATGTGTCGTTGCCTCCCCGATAAAGAGCTGTAACAGCAACAACTTAATTGTTATAGCATTAGCAAGTAAAACATAGAGCGCTAATTTGAGCACGTTAAATTCCTCAAAACTTGAGGAAACTTTGGGCACTGTAGCACAAAGATAACAGACACAAATTACCACAGGTTCATATTATATAAGATAAAGCCTCGAAAGGAGAGAGGGTTTTCTTTTGGAGAGGAGGAAAGAGAAAGAACCTTAAGTGATGAGTCAGAAAATCCTCCAGCAACAAATGATCCATCATTGGATATTGATGAACAGGTTAAACTGGGATAGTTGACCAAAATCTTAGCATAACGCAATTTAAACCAAAACATAAAATATACTTGTTCGGCCAGTATTAGACATTACCCATTATTCGTGTTGAGAAATGTGTAGAAGTTAACCGAAGGCAGCGCAAGGGGGGTTCTGGTTTAACACGAGGTGCTGCAGATATAGAGTTAGCTTCGGGTTTTGCACTTTTCCCTATTGCACTTCCAGCCTTGTCCCTTTTCACCTTTTTTATAGAACCTCCTTGCTTTCCTCCATCAACTGACCTTTTCTAGAAGACAAACAATTGGAAAACAAAAGCAAAAAAGGTTTTGCAGATTTAGTGTGATTATATTGAAATGATACTAATGCACAACTTTGTTAAAAGTGCATAATTAGATTACCAATAGCAGCATTCATGAAACAGATTCAAAGAAGCACACTAAGAACAAAAATATACCTTACTCTCATCATTCTCCTCCTCTCTGGATTCCCCTTTGGCCCTTTTCTGCTTCTGCAAGCAAGGCCCCGGCCTTCTCTATGTGGTCTTCAACAGAGTCTTCAAGAAACTGTGGCAGAAAGATTAATGAGATTTGAACCAGTCCATTATTGAGCAATTCATTAATCATTTAAATCAGAAATCAGATAAAAGGTATATCTGAACACGTGGAATGGAAATGAAAGGTAGATATACCCCAAATGAAATTTACCCCTAAAAAAACCAAATTAAAGTAAATTGGGCAGAAATATTTTATCACTAAATAAATAGAAAAAGCCAGGTGTCATCACTTTTTAGTATAATTTGAAGTAGAAAACTGAAATGGCAGGGCATGCACATATTGTCTTCAGCAAACTCAAGAAGTGGTTACTTCTAGCTCTCCAAAACCTGCACACAGAAAACATGAAGATTGTTGTAAAACAACCAAAATGATGCCTACCCTATTTGAAACTACTTATCCTGGGTAAGTGGACAGAAATGTGAAGTGAGAAGTAAAACTATCACACCTTCTAAACATAGAAAATGATAACACCAACATTTATTACTACTATTATATGAAGCAAATCAAATATAATGAACAATCAATTCATATCCCTATTACATCCTAATAGCTAATAATAACATGTCTTTCTATGTAAACAAACAAGAATTCAGTTTTTGTAATTTATAGTAACTCAATGAAATAGCAATCATGTTTAGCTATTATATTCATCTCAATATGAGTCTCCAAAAAGAAACAAGTTTCATTGACCAGCCTTACTTGCCAAACGACAATGAATTCAGAATTGCTGTCATAAAAGAATGGAAATTATACTCTGCGAGATCCTCAGCGAGGCTCAGAAGCTGACCAGTAAGAGAAGATATGGAAATTTCGAATTCTGTTAATTTTTATCAAACAATTAAGTGTTTGAAAGGCAGTTTCCCTATATTCACATGGTATGTTCACTGCAATCTTCACAGGTGGTGAAGATATGTCCACGATCACTGTTTGAAAGGCACTTGCAGCAAACAATCAACACAAACAGTTAGGGTTTGTGTTGAAAAATACAATAGATTCAATACAAGAAAGTAATAGTGAAGAAGGGAGTTTTACCTGAAACTCAGAGTTTCTCATTCGTGACTTCTCAGCGTGTGAAGATCGTCTTGTTCCTCAGTCGTACAATCACAAACATCAAAGAACCAAATTAGGGTTCATGTTAGAAAATAACAACCATGTTCAAGTTATCTATCTTTATAAGGATAAAATATATCATTGATATTTTTATATTATATTATAGTTCAGCAAGTACACATGTAAATTTTACCTGGATTGAGTAAATCTGTCTGTCCGTTTCGACATCAAAAATAGACACTACTTTATCAGAAGCTGCTGCCAGTAACTGTCCCATTCTAGGCTGAAATCTCACTTTTGAATTACCTCCCTGAAACAATCAAATGTGATGAATATTAGGGACGCGTGAAATTGTTCGAAAAGGAAATGACAGAATGCATTTGTTTGGCCAACCTTAGATACACGGGTACAAGAGGATGAACTAATGTTCCAATACCGTATCTTATTTTCACTGTCGCAGAAGCAGAAAATATCGGTCTTCTTAGGGTGGAAATCAAAGGACATAATAGCTGAACTATGCCCACTATACTCTTGAACACAATAGCCTGGCTGCATTGAAAGAAAGAAAAAGAGTAAATTGTAATTTGTATAACATAATAGCAAAAGATGGATGATAGTCAAATACAGGGAACCGCTAGAATTGTTTCCTTTTTTGTGACAGAAAATCAATGGGACAGACACAAACCACAAGTGATAAAAGAAGGTTGAAGCTGGCAAGGACTTGAAATACTGGTATCCAGAAGCCATATTGCTGCTGTTTTTCTCTGACTCTATTTCTTAATGATTTGATGCTCTTTCTTCCTCTTTCTCTCACTTGTCACCATATGATATAGACAGGTGCATTTTCTAAAAAAAACTAACAAAAACAACAGACAAAGATTATTAAAACTTAAAAGTAAAAAACTTTGATCAGTAAAAAAGGAGTAGAAGAGTAAAAAACTGATGTAGCTGAAAACTGTTGTATATATGAAAAGGAGAATGCACTTCAAAAAATTTGGTGAGTTTATTGCATAACTGTCGAAGTTTAGAATAGCTGCTCACCATACAGCTCCACTAAGTCCAAAGGAGATCATCCAAACAGTTGTTGAAGTATTCAGACTAGTTAAACAGAAAGAAATATATTGTCAAGTATAAACAAATGAAATATTGTCAAGTATTGAAATAAAGTTTCAAAGACCAGACCAAAGCAAACACTTCTATACTTAGTTGTACCTACTTCATGAATTCTTAATATATATGGAGAAGCTTAAGCATTGCAAGTCAAATTAATCTTACAGCAGAAGTTTAAGCATAAAAAAAGAAACATAACTAATGTACCTAATATTAAGTACTAGTAAACTCGCTCAGAGCCATAAGGTTGGACTAATCAGCATACTTGGATGGGCTCCTCATATTGAGCAGCTGCCTGTACAGCCTCATTCAGTCTCACCTTTTATGATGTTTACAGCAACCAAATCCAGGTCAGCATCCTCAAGTACAATGCAAGCATCTTTTCCTCCCAATTCCATTTGAAGAAGGATCATGCCTGCCTTCTTTGAAATTGCAATGCCAGTATCTCCACCAGTGAAGCTGACGTATCATAAGGTTACAATTCAGTAAAGGTAAAATCACACATGGGAAATTGGGGACATTAATTACTATTCTATCACCTTATGCAGTTCACTCCTGGCTGCATTGTTAGGAAATCACCAATTTCTGAGCCTTTGCCAGTAACACAGCTAATTAGGCCTTTGGGAAAGCAGGACAAGTGAAAGCAATGAACCATATGGAATTTCCAGTAATAAGTGCAGGAGCAATTTTTGAGACAGCAAGACAAGGAACACATGCCAATTCACCTTGGAAGTGAGGCAATATTTTGTTCTTTCATTTCCAGGAAAACTATCTGATACCAAGAACTTTCCCTCTCCTAAAATCCTTACTCCTTCTTCAGCACAGTAAGAAATCAAATCTCCTGATCTTACAACCTTCGTGGCAAAAAATAAAATAAAAATTCAGTTATGTTCATGATTTCTCAGTAATAGTATATTCCTAAACAACACTTGAATATGCACCTCAGTAACAGCATATTTGGCTGGCTTTGCTATTTCTTTCACAAGGCACTCAGCAATTGGAGCTTTGTGCTCCTTCTAAAGATAGCAGCAGCCTTGTGAAGAAGTTCAGCTCGCTTCCATAGTGGAGTCTTATGATTATACATATCCCCTAGGAAAACAAAAAAATAAAAACAAATAAACTTGTTAACAGCCAAATCAAATACCTAAACCGTATAAATGTTTCCCAAATTATGTTTTAAAACCTCATAAACCCTAATACAGAGAAACTACAAAATCATTCCCAAATTTTGTTTTAAAACCTCATAAACCCTAACTCCTCCATCTAAAATTTATACAATCAAATCTCAGTTCTCAATTCCCAAATCCCACAAACCCTAAACTGATGTGCTGCAGTGAAAACGAAAACGAAGAAGAACGATGAAGAAAAACGAAATGAAAATCCCAAAACTCAGTTCTGAATTCCCAAATCCCACAAACCCTAAACAAAGAAGATGAACCCAAGAAAAACGAAATGAAAAACGAAAGGGAACCAGAAGTGAACGATCGCAGTGAGAAGCAATGAGAGATTTCAAATCGTACCTGGGATAAAATCGTTTCAGAGGGTTAGGGTTCAAATCGTGCTTGGACCAGTGAGAAGAAGAATCGCTCCAGAAGAAGAATCTGGATCCAGAGAGAAACGGAAAAGGAAGGGAAGCTAGGGCGGAGAACGGCGTGAGAGTGAAGGATTCGCGAAAAAGGACGGTGTTCTCATGAGAGTGTTCTGAGAGTGAAGGTTCGCAAAGAGATAGGAGGGTCTGGATCCAGAGAGAAACGGAAAAGGAATGGAAGCTAGGGCGGAGAACGGCGTGAGATTGTTCTGAGAGTGAAGGTTCGCGAAGGGGGAGATCTGAGAGTGAAGGTTCGCGAAGGGGAGAGTGTTCTCATGAGAGTATTCTGAGAGTGAAGGTTCGCGAAAAGATAGTAGGGTTTGCGTTTTGCGAACGAAGGGTGAAATACTGTTACTACTTTAGAAGTCAGGCGTGTATACGCTTGACTTTAAAACTTTACCTCTTAATTGCAAGTTTGCCACCGTGTCTACTTATGTAGTCAGGCGCCTGAGCGCCTGACTTTAAAAGTCTAATTTTTTGCCTGTTTTTTCACTTTAGAAGTCAGGCGTGTATCCGCTTGACCTTAATACTCGCGAGTTTTGCCACTTATTTACAAGTTTGCCACCGTGTCTACCTATGTAGTCAGACATCTGGGCGCCTGACTTTAAATGTCTAATTCTAATGTCATTTTTGCACTAGTGCATCATCCAAGTTAATAGCATAAGACGGCAAACTGCTTACAAAAATGACAAAATTAAAGCCACCAAAATACCAATGCCTCCGAATCTGTAGTGTTGACGACCAAATCTTCATTAGTTGAATCTGTAGCGAGTCGAAGTTGATCTATCAATCCGAATGAAACAAACACAGTAATAGGAGAGAAAAACCATACTATGTCGCACAAGACGACGAACAAAACAACCGCGCCGCACTTAGACGAAGAAATCACAAAAAAAAAACTCAAAACTATGTAAATAACACTTATTTAGATGAAAAGAGAGAAAAAACGATACTGAGGGGGTGATTCTGGGTCGAAAAATGACCCAAAACCACCCCCCTCTCCAATGGATGATGAAGAAGAAAAGTTAGAAAGAATATGGAGTAAAATTAGGGCTGGCTAGAGAAAATGAGTAAAAACTTGATCTATATATATATATTGGGGAGTATACCCCAATTAGTCTTGATCAGTGTTGTCAATGGCGGATGGCAGTTTATGGCGGAGAGCCAAAAATCCGCCATTTTAGGCCGCCATAAACCGCCATCATTCACAAATTGGCCATGGCGGTTTTCAAGAAATCTGCCACCGCAATCTGCCATGGCGCCGCCATGACCGATATTTGACAACCCTGGTCTTGATGGCTTACCCATATACATAAAATGAGATGATTGCAAAATTGAAAAGCTTAGGAGAAAGGGTGAGAAGAGGTTGGGCCAAGCTGGAGTTTGCAAGACCTGGGTCTGGCTCATGCATAAAGTGTTAGGCTTGAGTCTGGCCTGTGGCCTGTTGTAGGCTCAACTTGTAGGTTTGGTCCGACCTTTCTGAAAGCTTGGTTAAAAACCTATTTCACTAGTTTTGTTTACAAAAGCCTACAATATTTAAGTGATGTATGTTTTATAAATAGACTAAGAAGTTAAAAGGTAGGTGAGATTAATTTCTATTTTATATGACATCCAATTCTATTTATAATAATAACATTAAATATGTCAAATATTAGCTTTTAAAAAAACCTTAGGCTTGTATGTTTTTTTTTAAAAAAAAAAACTAAACTGACCTAGCCTGACATAAGCCCTTGTTAGGCGATATGGTCTATTCCCACCCCTACTTAGGAGGTACTCCAAGACAATGTTATGATTTCAAAAGCTAAATATTTTTTAGCCATAACAATACTTCACTTCTGAAATTCCTTTAAAAACTGTCAAGAACTAAGCTCAAGTTAATATTTAGAACCATGCTCAGCAGAACACACCTAGCGACTTCAACAACATAGTGTCCTTATATAGGAGCAAAAACTTCTGGCATTGTATGAATGGATAGAGAGTATTTTAAAAGATTTCAGGATATGAACATGCTACATGTTTTTATCCTCGTATGAGTATGCTTATCACAACAAGCATTGGCATTTTCAGAAAAAATAAAACTATTCCCAACATGTTGTCAAATTCAAGACAATATTCCCAACATGATGTCAAATTCCCAACATGATCTAGAATGACCTTTCGTTTCAGGTGTACGTACACATGTTTTAAGGGAAGCCATTCATAACTGATATAGAATAACAGATATTGAAGAAATCAATCAATATTGACTTTTCTAATGGATTTTCTTCTTCCACTTTTTTCAACATGTTCTTTAGAGGTAGATTGGAGGAGACTATATAAATCAAGGACAGTTTTTCTGCCATTTCTTTGTTTTGTCAAATTTGTAGGGCAGCAACTTTTAATTTCATGTACAAACTCTCCAAGAGACCTTAGCCGCTAAACCAATTAGCTTCTCGATGAATATAATATATTAGCATCCACTCTGGTGAATGATTCTCAATCAGAGGAGTTAAGCACAATTACAAAACACAGATTACAAAACGACAACACAGTTGTAGATCGTCAAAACCTGTAAACTATTCACCCATCCTCGCATCCATTGAGGAAAAGCCACCAGTTGGGGCAAATGCTTCAAATTTAGGGTCTTCAACTTTGACTTTGTTATTTGGTTGTTGCCATATATATCCCATTGACAATGCCAACTGATGGCAATTATCGATCACCAAATCCTCCAAGTTTGGAAATGCACCAAATGATAAATACTTCAGATTCTGACAACACCCAATCATCAATGTTTTAACACTTGGAAATTCTATTCCGTCCAACAATGATTCAAAATTGGGACATTTCTGGACGGATAAAATTTTCAAAGACTTCAATTTTGCAATCTCGTTTGGAGATTCAGATTGCTTCGTGGTTATCACTAGGTATCGGAGGCCGGTCAACTTACCTATTCCGCCGGGAAATATTTCAAGCTCCTCACATCCTAAGAGGTTTAAAGTTTGCAAACTTTGGAGTTTGCATATCGATTTGGGGAGTCTCTTGAGTTTTCTATTAAACGGAAGAATGAGGCATCTTAAATGTTTCAATTTACCAATGCAGCGAGGCAAACTCTCGTAACTAGAATGAAGTAATTGCAAAACCCGCAAGTATTTGCACCGTGACACCAAATCTTTAATGAAATCCTCGTTGTTAGCTTCGACCGGAAACAATATGATTCTCAAAGATGTAGGAATTTGAGCTTGGCCAGGCAAATCATTATTGATAAACGAGAGATGCAAGACACTCTCGGATATACTTTCATTCTTGGATTTCACTTGTTGGAACTCATCCCTAGCCACATAATTTTCAAAATGTGACGCCCCACATCTTCCAAATTATCACGACCATGGTTTGCTTATGGAAGAAAGCCAAGTCCTTGCCAAAGCGAGATAACATCATAACTAAGAAGTAAATAGCCCTTTTTAAAGAAGGAGAAACAAGCAAAACTTCTTTTTAAATAAAAGGGCAACCGATCATAGCTCAATTTGAGAGCGGGCAAAACGTCATCTTCGTTTTGTTGCAAACTCCAAATGTGACTGTCGCTCACAAACTTCCACTTTCGTTTATCAAGATCTCCGAATAGGGAACTACCCAATGTCCGTAGAGCCAATGGAAGACCTCCACATTTAACGACAATTTTTTTACCAATCTTCATCAACCTTGGATGATTTTTCTCTTCTTCTCTGAACGCCCATTTGAGAAATACAGACATGGAATGTTTTCTTGAAAGACCTTGCAAAAATGGAGGTGTCACGGCGCCCATAAGGTTAGCTACAGTATGGCTCTGTGTAGTCACTAGTACTTTGCTTCCTTTGGCACCTACTTGTATTATATCTTTCAATTCTTGCCATTTTACGCGATCCACGTTCCATATATCATCTAAGACGAGTAAGAACTTTTGGCCCACTAGCATGTTTCTCAAATGATTTTGGACTTGATCCATATTGAAGTTTTTTAAGTTCTCTTCCTGAATTGGATTGGGAGCAAAATCATTAGCAGCTTTGAGGATCTTATCCAACACATTCTTAAGCTCAAAATTAATGGAAACAGACACCCACATCCTCAATGAAACAGACTCAAGTGTACTCTTATCATTGAAGACAGATTGGGCAAGGGTAGTCTTTCCTAACCCTCCAATTCCCACAATGGTAATAACAGATATATAGGGGACCTTGAATGTTTTGCCCTAACAACTCTATGATTTTTTTTTCATCTTGTTCCCTCCCTATCACGTTAGATTCTTTTACAAAGGAATGGGTTTCCGGTCTTTGCACAATGAGATTATTGCTTTCTACAGTTTGGAGTCCAAACTTGTGTCTATTGGAAGCCACTTTTTCTAACTTCTATTTGATATCTTTGAGTTGATGTGCCATTCTGAGGCGATAAATAATAGGATTTGAACTATTTGAAAAGAAACGACGTACCTTCCCTTTAGTGCTGCGGGACGCGTTGACTACATGCTTCCGCAATGCCTCACATTCGAAATCGTCAACTATATTTTCAGCATCGTAGAAGACTTGCTTCACCAGCCTCAACCACTCGAACAGCTCATTGTTTCGGTGCTGCTTTAGCTCAGATCCAAAAGTACATATTTGATGAAAGAGACGGTGTGTTTGATATCTTGCAAATCGTCGTACACTCCCAGTGCAAGAGAAGCTTCTTGAGCAGCAACAGAAGCAAGCTTGGTGATAAATGACTTGCAATGGATTCAGCCATTTTCTTCTATGGATGAAATGAATCCTCTGCTTAAAATGAATGCCCTAAGAAACGAAGCTTATCTCTGTAATCTTATTAATTGAATTCCCGCAACAAACACGCTGCTGTCTTCCACGCCATATGAATGCCCTAAGAAACGAAGCTTATCTCTATAATCTTGTTAATTGAATGGCTTAACTATCATTTATCCCCAGCAAATATCACGTTTATCCATTTACCCCCCCCCCCCCCCCCAAACTTTCAAAACAAACCTTGCAAATATTAAGTGTTTCTAGTTACCTCCCTGCTGTTAGTTTTAGCTAACAACGTTAGTTTTGGCTGCCATTTGGGATCTAGTTACCCCCTGCAAATATCACGTTTATCCATTTACCCCCCTGCAAATATTAAGTGTTTCTAGTTACCTCCCTGCAAAGTCAGCATAGACTTAACGTTGTTAGCTAAAACTAACAGCAGGGGTAACTAGAAACACTTAATATTTGCAATGTTTGTTTTGAAAGTTTTTTTTTACAAAGGGGTAAATAGATAAATGTGATATTTGCAGGGGCTAAATGATATTTAAGCCTAATTGAATTCCCGCAACAAGCACACACTGCTGCCTTACACCACGCATTACTACTTTTAGTAATTTTACACCTTCCAAGAAATTTCCTTTTTGGAGTGAGTATTTGCAAACTAGTACAAAGTTCACTTTTAAAAAGAGAACAACGGCTACAAGTAGTGTTACTAATAATTTAATAATAACTCATAAAAAAAATTAATAATTTAATAGAGTTACTAGCTAATTTATTGGCCATTGAAAATTTTACAAAAGTTCATTTTACCCATTCACATTTACAATATATCAACTTAGTCTCCGACTTTGGCAAAAAATTTTCAATTTAGTCTTTTTTTATGCAAAAATAGGGACTAAATTGATATAATGGAGGGACTAAATTGAAACATTTTTGCAAATGTCAGACACCAACTTTATATATATATATATATATATATATATATATATATATATATATATATATATATATATATATTATAAATGTCATAGACTATATTGAACTTTTATTACATTTCAGGGACCAAATTGACAAATAACGCAACTTAATATTCAAAGATCGGGGAGCAAAGTCTTGACCACTAGTTAGGTGGAAGAAGATTCACAAAATCCTGTTTTGGCCCAATCTTAATAATAATCATCTTGTCAATCTCATTCGTGTAAAGATTCATCTCAGCAATAATCTTTTACTATGTGTCATACATACTACCTCCATCCCATTTTATTTGACATGTAAGGTTACGATACAAACCCTAAGAAAAATAATTATTATCCAAAATTTTATGATAGCTATCTCTTACGTTCCTAATATGTCCTTATTATTTCATCTCTCACTCTTAATAATTAAGTATTACAAAAAGAAACCACATTAATCTTTTAAAAGTATAATAGGAAAAAAGTTATTAATGAGTCATTGGCTGGAGGGAGTTCGTTCTTCAGTGTGTCTAACGAACTTCATTTATCAATAATTTGAATGACATTAACAATTATTTCTATGTCTCCAATTCATCATGTATTTAATGATGTTTAGTATATCCATTAACTAAGCCTAGGATTCACTAATTACATGTGTAAAGTTCATTAATGAACAAAATTGTTGTCGATTTTGGCATTTCTATTCAAGTGGCGAGACACTGATAGGTTGAGTGGCTGCAACATACTAGAAAGCAGTTATACAAATAAAGACAGGGAAAAATATCAGCTTTTTAAAATTAAGAGGGGACTCACACTAACGAGTTACACTAATAAAAGCAAGATAAGTAGGGATAAAAAATGCAGTACGATTAGAGTTGAGAGGAATGCACCGTGATTTATACTAGTTCGCTCACTAACCACTTGTGAACTACGTCTAGTCCCCAACCCAAGCACTCACTGCTTGAGATTATCTTTCACTAATCAATCAACGTTTACAATTTTTGTGCTTACAATACCTCACTCTAAAAAGCCCGCAACAATAGGGATACCTCACTCTACCAAAGGCAAAGGGATGCCTCACCCTTTACAACAGAACTTACAAAGAAATTTGAGCACTCTAAATAGTGAGATTAATACAAGGTAAAGCCTAAGCCTAGTGATATCAAGGAAGTGTATGGGTGAGTATGAGCAATGGATGTGCAGCAATATCATTGATTTTCATGATTCCTAGGTTTCTGAACCCTAGCTTTGGGATGAATAGTCTCATTTACAATTGAATCAATTCAGTTGAATTGCAAAACCAAAATGAATCGATTCACATAAGGTTGTATTTTGGTGAATCCATTCATTTCTCTGATTGAATCGTTTCATTTCTAATTGAATTGATTCATTTCACATAAAATAAAACTCTTTCGACAAGTTTTCAAGTCCAGTGCTCTAAATTGAACAAACAATCACAAATTTGGACAAACAATTTCGAAGTAAATGTGCCTCATTCGACCAACCAAATCAAGTCCAAATTTAACCAAAGATTCCAAGATACATCATCATATTTATGCGTTTATTCCACTTAAAAGCATCATGTATTGAACTGCAATAATATTCAGAACAAACCTCATCAAATGATAGTTGGATCAATCAAGGTAGCTTAACTTGCACAACCACTAAAGCTGATACTACCAGAGATATTAGTATCTATGTTTTTCAATGGCAATCAAAATTCTGAATTGTAGAGATATGTGCAAAAGTGTAAGGAGAATTTGATACTCAACTATTTAGTGTATCAGGTGTGTAGAGGGTTTCATTCCCTCTTGATGTTCTCAGAGAGTTTTAAGGAGAATAGTTTCAGAGGGTATAAACAAGGTTTCATTCTATTAGTCATTAAAGTGTAAGCCAACTATAGAAAAGCCGTGAGCTTCGCAAAACCAATAGAGAACTCAGTAAAATGCTCACCATGGGTCAAAATGAATTGGCACTCAACTCAACAATCATCCCCGTCTATAAATTTAAAATTACATCAAGTATCATTTATTGAAAGGGTAGAAGCATACAACCATTAATAAAGCTTTTGCAGGAACCGGAGTTAAATGCTGCAAGAGAACTAATTCAGGAGGATTCAATTTTGAATACAGTGCACAACACCATCAAGCTCTAAATGCTCTATGCTCCTGAATTTCAATTATAATAATAATAATAATAATAATAATAATAATAATAATAATAATAATAATAATAATCAACACATTCTATAAGTCATTTGAAGTGTAAGCCAAATATTAAAAAAACCATGAGCTTGGGAAAACCAATAGAGGACTCAGTAAATTGCTCACCATGGGTCAAAAAGAACTGGCTCTCAACAATCATTCCCACCTATAAATTTAAAATTACATCAAATATCATTTATTGGAAGGTAGAAGCATACAACCTTTAATAAAGTTTTTGCAAGAGCCTGAGTTAAGTGCTGCAAGAGAACTAATTCATGATTCAATTTTAAATACAGTGCACAACACCATCAAGCTCTAAATGCTATATGCTCCTGAATTTCAATTACATTCTCCAAATAAATTTTTACCTGGTACAAAACAAAATTTTCAATAAGCTTAGTCTCTACAATGAACTTATTTTTAAAAAAATGAATTATGAAATAACACATTAAAGCTTATTTAAATAAGGATTAAGGACATAATCTTAAGCTAAACTCCTTTGATTCCCAAAGAAAGTAAAATGTTTCTCTTCAAAAAGAAAAGGCTAAAACCTCTCTGATTCCAAAAGAAAGCACTGTGCGTTGAATTAATAATGAATATATCACTATCAAGTCATTAATATACTTTGAAAAAGGTGTTTAGCCACGACTAAAAATGTGACTGATATTGATAATCAAGGTAAAACTACTAAAAATTTTCAAAGTATTTTTCTTATGAAAGCTCGACATAGTCTCTTTTGTATTTACGTCATTTTCCAAAATTTTCTGTCTAGACAAAAATACAAATTCAATACTTTCTCTTTCACTTTAATTTCGTATTTTAAGCACAAAATTAAAGGGTCAAACATCCTAACTCATAATTAATTTTAATAATTCAAAACATACATAACCCAACACTTTCAAATTTAGGGTTTCATGAACCTCTGTCTTTTTTGGTCGAGATCAGGGTATCCACCGCCGAACGCAGTGACTAATCCCCTCACTGGATTGGAGGCACCTCGAAGGGTGGGACAGCTGGCCCAGGGATTTAAAGCTGCTCCATACCCAATGTGGGGATCGAACTCTCGACACTTGGTTAAGGGAGGATGAGCCTCAACCGCTCAACCACACCCCCCGGGTTGAATCTTTGTCTTTTGATCACACATTATATCCTTTTTCATTATTTTCATCACACAAAACATTTTAGCTATGATCAAGGGGAATAATTCAAACTTTTGGAGCCCTAAACTAAGGGGTATGGTTTGGCCAACACCAAGCTCAACCAAATCCCATTTTTTTTCAATTTTGTTAATAGATCAATAGATCTAGTAAATTTTAAGCTCATTCAACCAAAGAAAAATTAATTTCTAACACCTTTTCAAAACCACTAACTTTTGATCCAAAACATTTCTTTTCAAAAATCTTTTTTTTTTTGAGATTTAACACAACATAGACCTATCATAAACATTAAGAAATCAGTAAAGAAAAATTGAAAAGTCACAACCTATACCACACAAAGTGGTTAGACCAACAACAAGAAAGAGAGAGGAAATTTATTTCAAATACCTTGAGTATTAAGCAAAATTGAAGCTTTAAGTGGATGATCTAGCTACTAGCTAGCCTTCAAGATTCACACCAAATCACAAGAATGGAGGAGAAAAACTTTTTTTTGAGAAGAAGATTAGAGAGAGAGAGGGAGAGAGAGAGAGAGAGAGAGTGATCATCCGAGAGAGAGGGAGAGTGAAGAGAGAGAGAGAGAGATAAATTTTTTTTGTAATAATGAGAGGAAATGAGTTCATTTAGATGTAGGAAGTGAATTGTGACCACAAAAATAATTTGAGCATTTTGATTAAATATTTATGCATGAAAATTGGTGAGGGTATCATCATAGCGGCGGACACTCGAGCCAATATTGGTGAGGGCATCATCTTATCAAACAATGTTGATAAAGGTTATATAGTGTGTGTTTGGTCGGTGAGGAGAATTGAGTTTGGCAGAACTGAGTTTTTAGAATTGAGTTTAGTTAAAAGTGAGTTGAGAGTAACGTGATTTTTGTTTGGACACATTTATCGAAAAGTGGTTTTCACCAATTATTGTTGTTTGGATAGGTTAGTTCAAAATTGCTTTTATGTGTAAAATTACGAAAATGGGTATCAACTTAAAATGATATTAATACTTAAAATTTAATAAAATAGATAAAACAACTAAATTACCATATAATATATATAAATAACCAACACCATTGGCCTAGTGGCTTAATCTATCCTAGGACACGGGGGGTCGACTCGGTGCCCACGGGTTCGATTCCCGCAGTGGATAAACTTGATGTTTGCCAGTGCAAAATTTGATCCAAAGCACGAGCGGAGATTAGTCTTTCATTGAAATCATTGGGACACTCCATGGGTAGCCAGCGATGGTCTAAACCAAAAAATATAATATTATAAATTAAAATTATCAGCCTTTACATTAGGTCAAGCATAAACGAATGATTGCATATAAAAAAATAAAACAATTGGGCTTGACATAGCCAAAGAGAAAGTGTGAGGACCACAACAAAAACTAGGTCAAGCCCAAGTTTTCTACTTCTTCTCTAACCTTGGGACACAATTACAGAAACCGTAAATCGAAACATCACAAACGCAGGAAAAAAATTCTCTTTCTTCTTCTTCTTCTTGTCAAAAAAGGAAACGCAACAGATAATAGTAACAGAAGCGGGTGTATTGCTGTCTTCTTCTAAAGGAATGAAAGTTTAGCAAAAAAAAAATGGGTTACGCTGTTGGTGAAAGGTGGGTGATGAAGGGTATTTATGAAGGGCGAGATAGATAAATCAACTTGGCAAGAGGAGAATTGATTCTAGCTGGACGTGGAAGCTAGAAACTGTTGCTTCAATGCCACCGTGATTTTCCATGGTTGCCGTACCGCGGAGATGCAGAACCAAACAAGTTGAAAGCGCTTTTGGCAAGGTAAACGCACGTCCTTGACAGAGTCTCTCTATTTGTGTTTATTATGTACCTAGTATCTAATTTTTGTGGTTGCTAGTTTTAAAAATTATGTAGTAAATTAGTTGGTATTCATTTGGCATTTATGCTATTTAGCTTAGGTCAAAAATAATTGACCAAAATGAAACCTATAACAAACATAAAAGACAAAAAGTGTTATTTAGCCAAAAATAAATCTGAGTCATATTACTCACCGCAAACGAGTCCGCCAGTGCAGCGATCACAACGAGCTGCATGACGAATGACTCTTTGGGCTAAGGTATGACTGCCACGATAGACATGTTTACTCGATAATTGGCGTCCAAAAGTGCAGTAGCAAATGGTCTGCCCGAGCCAATACAGAGGAATTTAGCTACTCTCTTTATCGTTCTTTAAACATCAACATAATAGAGGCTCGGACCTAAAAAGACAAATTTTTGTTAATTATAGAAGGCAAAAACTATTTAAAAATTGTTAGGGAGATAATTTGAAAAGACATAAATTTTCAAATTATTACCGAATTATCGAACCCGGCAATCAGGGTTGCAAAATCATGCTGTGGTAGGTTCTGATCTCCACAGAACTTGTGGTATAAATTCTGTCCAAACATGCTAGAAGCTTCATACAATGAAAGGCTTCTTTGAAGTCTCATTTCATTTGAATTGCACTACAAAGTATGGAGAACCATTTGTAACCACAAATATAATTAACAATAATAACAAAAAATTTAAACAGTTTTTGCCTTCTATAATTAACAAAAATTTGTCTTTTTAGGGTCTAAATCTCTATTATGTTAATGTTCAAGGAACGATAAAGAGAGTAGCTAAATTCTTCTGTATTGACTCGGGCGGACCATTTGTTACTGCGTTTTTGGACGCCAATTATCGGGTAGACATGTCTATCGTAGCAGCTCATGCCTTAGCCCAAAGAGTCATTCGTCATGCAGCTCGTTGTGATCGCTGCACTGGCGGATCTGTTTGCGCTGAGTAATATGACTCGGATTTATTTTTGGCTAAATAGCACATTTGGTCCTTTATCTTTGCTTTATGTTTCATTTTGGTTATTTATCTAGCATAAATGCCAAATGAATATCAACTAATTTACTACATATTTTTTAAAACTAGGAACCACAAAAATTAGATACAGCATGCATAATAAACATAAACAGAGAGACTCCGTCAGGAATCTTGCATTGTTAAGTTGCTTTCATCATTTTATGGAGCAATGGAGATGTCTAGAATCTTTGGGTCAAATCTTGTCTACTCATTTTAAAGGGTTTTTTCATCATTTTTATGGAGCAATGGAGATGTCTAGAATCTTTGGGTCAAATCTTGTCTACTCATTTTAAAGGGTTTTTGTAGCAAAGAATGTGATGTTCTTAGGCATTGTGTTTGGAGCAAAATGCCAGAATTTTCTCCCTTGCCATCTTGTGTGGGACAGAGTGGTTTTCTTGGCTTCTATATGGGTGTCGGCATATAGTTTTTCTAAAGGGATTTTCTATCATGTATTTCCAGATAGATAGCACTAGCTGTGCAGAGCTCCTTTGAGATGATGGTATTGTCTTTTTTCTATTTTGTTTATTTGTATCCCTAGGAGAATCTCATATCCTCCTTCCTTATACAAACAATAACAGCTTAACAGAGAAAATGTACATACTACATAACACTGACATAAATTTGGAATTTTTACTTGTGCTATAGTGGAGTGCTAATTAGAAGAGGGGAAAAGGAATCATGAAGATATTCAAATTTAGTGGTCATTTTGTACCTGAGCATCCAGTGCACTGTCCAGTACTTGAGGCAATAAACGTGCAGGATGACCAATTCTCACCAGCTTAACTCTAACAAAAAAGTTGGACATCATGAATGATTATCAACACGTGACTTTACATCCTAGATGAAACCAAACCAAGTAGAGAACACGTCTCACAACAGAATGAGGAAAAATAACAACAAAAACCAGTAGCAGCAGAAAAAAAAAGGGCTTCCAAATTATAAATTTTACAAGACAGTATTATTTTGTTGAGGCGAAGAGCTTTGATAGGGTTTAAAACAGAAACTTCATTTAACTCTACACGAAGAGTACACAAAACACAAATCTAGCAGATGAACTACCCTACCAGCCTTAGAGCAAAGGCTCTACTGTGAGAAAACAATTGTCAACAGTACACAAAAGAAACAGAAACTGTCACAATATATAACAGAGAACCTTGATTCTTATTTTTGTTAATTAGTAATGATAGAATTCCTTGCTTTGTTTTCTCTAAAATTTAGAAATTAGGAGAACGTGAGGGGAGGAAACCTGTAAATTACTTATAGGCTTATAAGTAATAAGAATATGATTCTTGCACTTATATAAGTGTTCACATGCAGGAAGACTCTACAAAATCTAGAACTGGTTATGTTACCCATAGGCCGACCTCATCATCCGTTGCTGATATAAGTGTTCACATGCAGGAAGACTTCCAATTTTTCAAGTTCATTCAATTGTACATGTGATGTTGTGTGAATTGGGTTGACATAAAGTTGGAAGTTTTCTAGTTGACAATACACCTTGTTATTTGGATCGTGAAAAGAAATATGATCACTTAGATGCAAGGTTTTAAAAACCGGACCGGACCGGCCGGTTCAACCGGTTGAACCGGAAACCGGACCCCTGGCCGGTTGGTTCAACCCCATTTGAACCGCAGGCCAAAGAACCGCCCCAGAACCGGATTGAACCGCCAAGAACCGCTTTGAACCGGGAACCGAACCGGATTGAACCGGGTTGAACCGGTTTGAACCGCCCGAAATGCAATTTTTTATTTTTAAATTTACTTTTTTCTCCAAAATTTAATATTTTTTATTTTTTAATTAATAAATTACTTATCCGGTTCAACCATGGTTGAACCGATTGAACCGATTGAACCATGAACCGGATGTCTCGCCGGTTTGATCTCCGGTCCGATTTTAAAAACATTGTTAGATGTCAATCACTCCAAAAAGAGGATTGATATTTGGTCCGAATGATTTTGTATGAAAGGTAAGAAATGTATGGGAAAGCTTATTGAAAGTCCAAATAAATCCTCACCGGTGTCTCGCTTATTATTCTACTTATGTTTCGTTTCATAATAAAAAGTGTTCTTCCTCCAGAAAATACACTTGATGCGCTCAAAACTTAGGGTATGTTTCGGAGGGAGTTTTTGGAGGGGAAGTAGTGAGAGGAGGATTTGAAAAAGATTAGTGTTGTACCCTAATTTTGTCCCATTTAATTTTAATCAGCGTTTTATTTTAGTGGCGCACGCGCGTTAGTCTCGGCGATCCTTGCACCATTGCGCACACACGTTATTCCTAAACACATACGCATGCTGTTTCTAATCGTGTACGCGTCGTTGCTCTCATTGCGCGAGCGTGTTTGTTTCTCGTTGCGTACGAGTATTTATTTTTGGTACTCGTTATTTTTATCGCTATTATTGTCATTGCTATTAGTTTAATTATCATTATTGTTATAGAAAAAATATAATAAAAAATCAGATCTGAATATAAAGTCTTCTTATTATTATAATTTAGTTTTTTATTTACAATATAACCCAAAAGTCAAATTTGTTACAAATGAGGACAAAAAAAAGTAAAAAAGGTACAAAAAATTAAAACAAATGTGAAAAAATAGGAGGCAGCGCTGCTGCCCTTGTTGTTGCTGTAGCAGGACAACCAATACTGGCTTCTGCTACAGCAGTACCACCACCCCTGGGCTGTTTTGTTTTGGCTCTTCAGAATTTGTCTCCAAGAGGTTTGATACACTGCTTTGCACCCACACCTACACCACACAATTGGCCTATAAATACTGTGAACAGCAACACACAAATGGGACGAAAAAATAACTCACGGCAAAATATATACATAAACTAGTTTTTAAACTTGAGAAATTAGGGAGAGAAAAAAATTCAGAAACAATCTAAACTATTAGTGGTTCAAAATCAAAACCCTAATCATCCCAAAAAACTTGGTTTGAAATTCTGAAACAGAGAGGAGTAAGTAGTAGAAGCAGTAAGCAGTAGCAGCAAGTAACTTAGGAACCATTTTCAGAAGCTGGAAAAAGGTTGGTCATGTTCTACTAGTGTACGCCTTTTTTGTTATTTACCAGAATAGTTTAGGAATCTGAAATATATATATATATATATATATATATATGAACTAAAAAACGAATTTTCAGTTTATACTGTAAATAGATCATTTTTAAAAACAATAATCATTAGGCTTGTAAATAGATTAGGATCATGAACAGCTTAGGTTGAATAAACAAAATTAAATTAGGGTTTTAGTCTTTTTAAAAAAACGAAATTAGAAGCACTTATAATCTTGAAGTAGGTACAGTCTTTTTTTAGTTAGAAAAATTAGGATTTAGAATTAATCAGTTCTGAAAAACAAATTTAGCAATTAATTTGAAATAGGTTTAGTTGGAAAAATTAGGGTTTAGTTAGAAATAGGTTAGTAATCAGAAATGAGAGAAACATAGTAGAAGACAAGAAGAGATATACAAAAAAGGAAAATCAGAACCGAAGCTTACCCCATTTAGCTCCGACTACCGTAGACGGTGGTCGTCCTCCCCAATTGCGCTGTCACCATCAGTGAACACAGTCAATCCCATTGTCGCCGCCACAACCTTCGCACGCAAGCCCCTTTGCGTCGTCGTTGCTATCGCACAAGACCAGTCAGTCCGGTGCGGTCTCCTTGCCGTGAGCACAGCAGCATCACAGCGCCACCGTCGCCAGCGTGTTCCTGGACATGACCAGTCTGGCGTGATTCCCACCGTCGTCTCCTCCTCCCCCTCCGTCAGACTTTCTCTCCCATTCTCCTTCTTTCTCTTTCCTTCTTCCTCTCCTTCTCTCTCCAGCGAGACTTTCGCGCTCTCTCTCTCTCCAAAGAAAGAACAGAAGCGGCGCTCAAGGGTGAGGAGTGAATAAAATTAGGGTTTCACTTTTACCTTTCGCCTTATATACCATCAACTAATCAATTAATATTTATCTTTATGTTAAAATTAAAAAACATCAGATTAATGTTCACACCATCCTTTTTTATAACACAGCACCAACCTTACATCAGTCCATCCTCATAGGCCAGCGCTCCATAGGCCCAATCGCATGTCAGACCAAAAAACAAAAGTGTGAAATGGGCTGTTGCTAAACGTGCCCCCATTTTTAATACAACACTCATTGTTGTTAATTGCACCTGTTCTTTTTATTTAAAACCCATTGTGTTTTTTATTACACCGTAATGCTTTCAAACTAATATTTTTTTTCTTTCAAACAATCAAACTCGCATAAAAAATAGGTTGTTACTAATGGTAACTCTGAGTTTAACTTGTTTGATCGTTAATAACAACTATAGTTTTCAAATGGGCAATTAGTGGTGACCACTCTGAGTTTACTTGTTTGGCCATTACGAATACCTATCCAAATTTCAAAAATACTTAACAATAAAAAACACCAACACACAAACATTTTCTACCCAAGAACTACGTAGCTTTGATTTCTCCATCGCACCTGGAGATACGTAGGAGCAGGGGCCCACTCCTGTCAAGCACAAAAAACTAAAATTTACATTAGGTCTTCCTTTTCGATTTTGCAAATAATAAAAAGGGTAAATTAGAGTGTTTTCTTTGAATTAACTTTTTTTTTCTACACATTAAATTAAATGGTAACCTTTTTTGAAAGGATGTTGTGGGGTGCTAATACATTCCCCACACATAATCGACCCCTGAACCCAAAAATAAAGGTTTTTTAAATGTTTTTCCTATTTAATAAATATTGATGGCGGCTTCATTGTCAAAAACGTCGAAGAATCCCTCCTTCGGATTTTTCGGTTGCAACAATTAGTCTATATTTTAATAAATATATTTGAGATTTTCAAAAATTAAAAGAATAACTTGATAGATTAGAATATAACAATTTTAATGACAATTTAGATTTGAAAAGTATAAATTTTAGAGACATTTTATAGCTTTCTCAATTTAGATTTAAAAAATATACCCTCCCTTCCCAAAAACCCTCTCCCAAACATACCCTTAGGAATTGTCATTAGCTTTCTTAGTTGATAATTAAGGTGTAGTTTTTAAGTTATTCAATTTGCTTAATTTTTTTTTTGACACAAACAAACTTAGTTCATTTCATTCATAAGAATTGTATCAATACAGGTTGGCCTGAAATCAAAGACTTGAGAACTAGCATAATATCTCGATGCCCTAGCTAGAGTATGAACAACGAAATTAGCTCGTCTCCTAGTGTAGCTAATCCTATAGCATTTACAATTTGATAATAAGAATTTTCAATTTATTTAAATTGATAATTATGTTTTAGCTTAATCCACGTTGTGAAACACGTAGGTTAGTATGGTATCCTATTTTTAAGCTATTAATTAATTTAGAGATGTAAATGGCTATATAGCCAAGTATGCACTTTTAAACGAGTATAAAAAATATTTGGGTCACACCTAGTATTATATTATCATTTTTTTTCTTCAAAACTATCGTAATGGAAGAAATGGAGAAGATGATAAATTGAGAGATCTTTACTTCTTTTAAACGTGTGTAAATTGCCCCATTTTGTATAAAATAACAAAATGGAACAACGGACTCACACGTTTATTGAAGGGCATATTTCGCTATATAGCCAATTACATATCAAAACAGCAAAATATCTTTTGGGGTCTCTTAACTTTATTTTTTCAAGTAATGAATAGGCCCATTAACTTTTTTTTTAATGAATAGATCCCTTATATTTTAAAAGCGTTGCACTTTTACCTTTTTTTAACTTTCTGTTAAACTCTGTTAAAAAAAAGGTGAAGTTGCTAACGGTGCTGAGCTAAGGGATACCGAATGAGTGCAAGAAGGAGGTCCCGGGTTCAACTCTCAGAAACTAACATTCCTCTACCCCACTAACATTGCTTATAAAAAAAAACTTGGATTTTATTTAAAAATTAATTTTTTATTCAAAATAAAATTGAAAAAAAAAACAGAAATCTAGGTTTCCAAAAAAAAACCATCGGCTTCATCTTCGTTTCCAGAAACAATTTTCTAGAAACGATTGCAAAACAAATGAAAACGAAAACAAAAGGTGTTTTCCTCACTTCCTCATCCTCTCTCTCTATCCCTCTTTCTCACTCTCTTTCTCTCTCTCCTCATGACTCTTCTTCACGGATTCTTTAATTGTTGTTCAGTTATCACCCTCGAAGAAATCAAACAATTCTCTCAAAGACTATCACCCTCGAAGAAATCAAGAACGAGACTGTTGATCTGGTATACACACAAACTTCACTTTTATTCAGTTTCATTTTTTTTTGGGTACTCTTTGATTCACTTCGAAGGTCATTTTCCTCAAACCAGAGAGAATCATTTCATAATAATAATAATAATAATAATAATAATAATAATAATAATAATAATAATAATAATAATAATAATAATAATAATAATAATAATAATAACTTCTTTCGATTCTCAATTCGTTCCTTTAAGTCTTGAATCGTTGCTTTTAATTTCTTTCTTGGATGGGATCGATACTATTCAGATTGACAAAAAACCCAATTTGAAAACGATTTTCGTTTTCAGATCTTAGGTTTCAAATCTACGATTTTCGTTTTCGTTCTGTTTCAGTTCGATTTCATTTCTGCAATGTTTCTGGATATCAGTTGGATTTTCTGGGCATTAAAGGGTGAAGAAGATGAAACCATGAAGAAATAAGAAAAAACAGATTTTTTTTCTTTTTAATCAAAATTAATTAAAAAAATATGAATCATCAGCCAAGAAGCATAAAAAAACCACATAAGTACCCTAAACAGCCACTTAAGTATTTTTGTAACGGAGTTAAAAAAACTGTGAAAAGGATAACGATGCAACGTTTTTAAAACTTAAGAGATCTAATCGTTACAAAAAAAAGTTAAGGGACTTATTAATTACCTGAAAATAAGTTAAGAGACCTCGATAAATATTTTGTGTATCTAAACTAATAGCTTGAAAATAGGATATAACACTAACCGATTATACGAGGGAGGGTGTCAGATGACTCAGATCACGACTACACAAGACAATGATAATTAACATACACAAGTTGTTGAAGCTCTTTTACACTTTTATTCATCTTAAAACCACGCAGTAGCAAAGGTGAGACGTTTTTTATTATAAGCAATGTTAGTGGGGTGGGAGAATGTTAGTTTCTGGGGTTTGAACTCGGGACCTCCTTCTTGCACTCTTTTGGTGCACTCCTTCGATATCCCTTAGCTCGCCAACTGAGCTACCTACTTAAAATAGAAAATATTTAATAACACTGGCAACAAACTCAGTTAGCACACAACGTCACCAAAATTAAAAATTAATGCACTGAAGTCAACAGTCTTAGTAAAATGTGATCATTTGCTTTGCTTAGATAGCTCAATGTCAAGACCTAATTAATTTTGATTTTAGAAAAAAAATTAGGAACCATCGTGGCACGACCTGTGCAAAATCACGGGTATACTGCTAGTATTGATAACAATTTAGCACTACGCTCTTCTACATCAACAAACGCTCCTCCTCTTGAAAAGATATATATATCTAAACATATTAAGCCTATGTTGAAAGTGTCAGGTATTGTCCCACGCATTCTTATACTGTATGTGCTTAATGCAACTTACTTCAGCTGCCTCTTTAATTCCTCCTCTTTCCTTTAATAACTGCAAAGTAGTTGTAACTACATGTCTAAAACTAATAGCCAAACGTACAAATATAATATTCTACTAGAAAATTAAAGCTACATATCTGCCCCGTACTTTCACTAACAGAGAAAAGAAGAATCTGGAGAGAGAAAAAAGAAAAAACAGAAATCAGAGAGAAAACTAGAGAGGGAGAAGACGCAGAGGTGAGGGACAAGAGGGTGATAATGGGGCGTGGGAGAAAACGATCCATGGGGAGGTTCACAGGAGCCGCTGCAAAGAGCAATCAGGAGAGCGGCGGTGGTGGCGGTGTTAGCCGTGACGACAACGGCGGTCGCGATGGCAGCAACGACGTTTGAGGGGCATAACAGAGGTGCTCATTATGTTTCTTTCTCTTATTCTTTGACCTCGGTATTTAATTTGCTAGATTTAAAAACCAAAACGCAAGCAACACTTTTCATCCTCAGACTGTGTTCTTCGTGTCGGTGCTTCCCTATGTTTTATTTTTTGGTGGAAATTGATGAATTCGTCTTCCGTTTGTGTCATCACGGTGATTTGAAGAGGGAGAAGAAACAACTTTGAGGTTAAATCGTAGTGTGACTCTTCGAGTATACTTGTGCGGAACTTCTTGGTATGCTTGTGTTGATCTTCTTTCAATGGTTGGTAAGCTTCTTGAACTCTTTTACTTTTCTTTTTTTTCTTTTATATTTGTTGGTATTTTGTGTAAGTTTTTTTTTGTTCGCGTTATGGGTTGTGAATTGTGATGTTTTTCAGATTTTTTTTTGCAAGGATTTTTTGTCAAATTTATTGAAATTTAGCATGATATCCACTTAGGGACGATGATCCATTTTTAGGTTTTGTACTTTATTTATATGATAGATGATTAGATAGAGTGTGATGCTTTGAAGATGATACACGAAAGTGTGATTTCCTTCGAAGGAGTTGGAAATTAATTTTTGTGTTTTTAGAGAAGATTATGAATAGTGACCATGATCAGCCTGCTTAGAGAACATGGATGGAGCCTTCCCTAAACTCTCCACAAGATAGATAAAGTGGCTGTAGTTGAGCACCAAGATGGTAAAGGATGAAAAATATCATGTTTATAACTTCAGTTAATTTATTTGTTTGAAGAAAACTTAAGATCCTTGCTTTGTTTCCTATACAGCAAGAGGCAAAAAAAACATAATCAAATTGACATAGCTGCTGAAAAGAAGCGGATGGAAGCTCCAACTGAATCTAGGGGTGTTTCTAAGCAGAAGTGGCTTTAGGATAGGAAGAAAAAGATTGGAAAACTTCTCGATGCAAATAGATTGTAGGTGACAAAAGCATATATGCTTGGCACACAAGAGGTGGCTGAACAGAAATACAAGAAATGGGAGATAGATCCTGCTCCATTCGGCTGGGATGGTATGCTTTTATATTTGTCCAAGAAATGTTCTTGCACAATAATACAGTTACACGTCTGGCAGTGGCTGCCATGATTAGTTAGTGTCTTGCATAGTATTCCAATATAGTTGTTGAATTCTACACGAGGATACACTTGCTGATGCTAGACACGGTTAGCAAACTAAACATTTTAGTCATTTGTTTAATTTCATTTTCTTAGTTAATTCATTCGTACATTTGCAGGTGGGGACACTAATGAAGTTCTTGAATTTCGCTATTAAGTCCTTCAAAAATTGGATGGCTGCCAAAGAGTTGAGATTATCCTAACAACCTTCAAGGATGCTAAACAAGGAAATTTATTTTTGATATCCCGAACTACAAATAGTGGTAGCATAAATATACATTTTCAAGTGCAGAAATTGTGTCTGAGCCTCTTGGTCCGGTTCTCATAATTTCATCATGGAATTTTCCCTTTGGTGAATTAATTTAAAAAATGTGTGGAGTTCATAGTTGGTGTCCTTTCATCATGGGATTAGCATTTATTGATACCACTGCAGTTCTTAAATTTTCAACAATATGATTCAGAGATAAATTATGCAGAGACTGAATATGTGTTTATGCTTGATTTGCAGGGTCACATAACAGGAATGAGTTAATTCTTATCAATGCTGATGACACTCAAGAGTGAGTACGTGTTTCTGTGCGCTCTCTTCTTTATATTATCCTTTTTACTTTGTGCCTTTCTCAGCTTCTATCAAGAATTTCCGGCTTCATAGCCTTTTATGTTGTTTCTTTCCCGTTTATGCTTTTCTACTTTTTCTCAATTTTAGTCATGGTAATTAACTTCACAAAAGGTCTCCACTTTGACTGTGTTAAGCTTTCATTTTCTGTCAGTGTAATCTACTGACCTATGTTCATGTAATGTAAAATTACTCATTTATTTGCTCAGGTGAATGTTGTTACAGAATTGAGTGGACAAATTTCCCAGATCTGTGGAGAAGAGATACAGGTGACGGTAGATTGGGAACCATTTGTTGCTTGCAATGAATGTGCATTCCTTGTAGGCAGACATTGCTATGAGTATGAAAGAAGAGAGGGTAACAAAGCTTGCCCTCAATGCAAAACTACATACAAGGG
This sequence comes from Astragalus membranaceus, assembly GCA_039519185.1. Classification (NCBI taxonomy): domain Eukaryota; kingdom Viridiplantae; phylum Streptophyta; class Magnoliopsida; order Fabales; family Fabaceae; genus Astragalus; species Astragalus membranaceus. The sequence goes on from CM076847.1 coordinate 171,319,042, forward strand.
CCTAAAGGGTTAGTTAGGCTTCAACCAACTTTTACGTTTGGTTTCTTTGTTATAGTTATAAGATGCGGAAAGAGTTTAGCCATTAGTCATAAAGATTGTATGGTTTTGCGTACATTTTTTTAATAAAAATTGTAACTACTTTCATTACGTGCTTAAACAATTTTTGGATCTGTTTGAGTGCCCATTGGTGTGGTATGAAGCTATCTCACAATATTGCTGGATTATTATGTTTTGAACCATGTGGTTGATAAGTGACTTTTATGTCAGATTGGTTGCTCGCTCTAATTTGTGTTTAGTTGATCATGTCCTGAATTAACTTGAAAGACAATGAAACAATGGAAGCTTATATTCTCTTAATGCGCACTCTGGCTTTTGTTATTCAGATTCCATGAGGTGAAGAGAAGGAGAGACCCTTTTGTATCATTTTCTTGACTGGTTATTGAATCTGCAGTAAGTAGTGACACATAGAAGAGTAGTGGGTTTTATTATCGGTAGTTTACTAACAAATTTCTGTTATTGCAGACTCAGGATTTTGGGAACAAGGATTTAAGTTAACCGAGAAGGCAGTCTGAGAATGGTGGTTAGGAATTGCAATTCCACACACCTTCTAAACGGAACAGTCGAAAAACAAACTATTTTGAATCCTTTACCCAATAATATTCTTATTTTATGACTATTTTGATGGTTTAAAGTATAATGTCTTGATTAGCATCTATGTCAGTTGGAACACTTTAAATATTTTGGATGAGTTCTAATTTTTGCGGTGAGGAGTCAGGCTACATATGTAGTTTCTAGACCACTTCTGTAATGTGAATGCTGTCATTAATAGCGAGTTCATGAGAAACTATCAGCTGTTTGTTGTCTGTATTACTGAGTCATTTCATTGTTGATAATATAGATATATTTATTTATACATAATTATTCTAAGTTTTACAAAGTTTAACGTATGGTCCCACGTATGTTACACTTTCAGTCTATACGCATTCACGATTGTGCTTCCCTTTTGTGTTTTTTGCATCATGGGCTTTACTTGAATGTTGTGGTCCTACGTATTTCTCAAGTATGTGTTGTGTGTGTGGTACAAGTTCTTTCATTTTGTGTATAGCATTGAATGTTACGTGTGCTAAAGGGCCAATTGTATGCATTAAATGGTTGCTCCATTTTTCTTTCTTCAATAAATTCGGACCTACCTAAACTCAAATCCAACTGCCTACTTAATTGATTGTCACGTCAATTTTCTATTTTTAAAATAATTTTATATTGTAAAGTAGAGGGTGAGGAAAAATAAAAGGGAAGCAAAACAAAAGATACAATACACGGTTTGAGAAAGAGACGATAAGAACTAGAGAGAGAGAAAGAGAGGTTTGAGAAAGAAACCAGGGAAAGAGTACCGGAGGAACTATAAGCGATGATGATACGGATGGGGAATGGAGAGAGAGGGCGAAGTGTGGTTCATTAATTACTTGTCTTCAATTCGAATTAATGATTCATTATTACTTGCCTATAAAAAAAAGACTCCGACAAAAATCATTATTACATTCATTAAATTGATTTGATTATTTACTTACCGCCCTACAAATTTTCCACCGGCCAAAATATTACTACATTCAAGCAAAATTTGTACTATTTACTGTCTACATTAATTACTTGCCTTCGATTCAAATTAATGGTTCATTTAATGAAGATACTCACCCTCCTCTATTTGCCATTCATTTATTTGTTTCATCAAGTCTCTCACCGGCACTCTTTTGTGAACTTGCATTCCATGTATTTAATTTAATTCAACCTCCATCTTATATATGCGGCTCATTAAGCAATTGATCATTTTTTCAAATATTCGAATTTTTATTATTCGCACTTATTATATTCTTTCCTAAAATTGTATATATTAATTTAATTATAAAAATGAATGGTATAAAAAATTATATAAATAATTATATATATATATATATATATATATATATATATATATATATATATATATATATATATATATATATATATATATATATATATATATATATGAAAAAAGCTATGCACTAATAGTATTTATTAGTATTTATTTTTTGGAGAGAGAGAGAGAGTCTTGATAAGTTAAAAATTAGAATTTATAGACCAAATTTCCTCTGATTTGTTGATCCGCGAACTTGCTGAAAATATTTTTTTATTTTTAAATTTAGAATTACCAAGGAAGTGTCTTATTTGTATAGTAAGTTGATAATACCTCGAGAGACTTGGTGTTGTTTCTAGCATTTTTGCATGTTGACTGGTTCATTTGAAAATCTGATTGAAGTATATATTTCTCATGATTCTTTTACCACATGATTTGAAAGGTTCAAACTTTGAGAATAATTTTCGCCTTGATCCGGCAATATTGTGTGCATATATACAACTTTAGGATATGTTGGAGCCATGCCCTGCATATGATATAGCTCTTTTTTTTTTCTTTTCAAAATTAATGCGGTTTAGTTTATCCATTTGTTGAGATGATATCAATTTTAATGCAATATTAATTTCAACCATATAAATTGTTTGCTTTCCTTTTTTTGTTAACTGCATGCACCGTGAACATAAGATAGCGGTGTATATGACACAACCCGTGCAGAGCACGGGTCAGTGTTCTAGTATTATCTTATAGAAGGTGTTTTACAATGTTTGTAATGTTCTTAAATGTCATGGATATGTAATTTTTGTAATGTTTTCTATTTATCGGTTGGAAACGATCTTGAAGAAGATCTTAGAGATGATCTTGAAGAGTGATGTGACACAAGTGGAAAAGACTACTTTGTGGATTTTGAAGAACAATGTTTCTACAAGCACAGGGAGACTATTTGTGGATTTTATTTTAATTAATGGAGAGGCATATTTTTTATATTTTTTTTTGATTCAGTCTAGGTTTCTATATTTTTTGAGTATTAATGACAATTCACATCGTCACTTTGTTGAGTTGACGATAATCTATGCACAATCTCATGCTACCATCCTTCTTTTTGACTAGCAACACCGGAGCACCCCATGGAGAAGCGCTCGGTCGAATGAACCTCTTTGAGATCAACTCTTCAAGTTGAGGCTTCAATTCCTTTAATTCTAAAGGAGACATTCTATAAGGAGCAATAGATATTGATCATGTACCAAGAACCAATTCTATAGAAAACTCTACCTCTCGGTCAGGAGGTACAGAAGAAACTTCATCCGGAAAAACATCCAGAAATTCATTTACCACGTGTACAGATGACAAATCTAAACCCGTTTCAGTAGATGCCGACAACATAATAAGAATAGCTTCCGCACCTTGGAATAATGACTGGCTTGCTTCGGTGTAAGAGATCGTTGCTTCTGAATCTGCCTGTGTCAATCCTACGGATTCGGAGGCGAAGCTGATTGTTCGATCGACACAGTTGATTGTTACATGGTTGGCAGTCATCCAATCCATACCCAGAATAATGTCCATACTTCTCATAGGCAAGCAAATAAATTTCACAACAAAATTTCTGTCCCCTATGACAAGTAGGCAATTTTCACATAATGATTGGGTCTGGACACGACCCTTGGCAGCTGTTAAAATAGTTATCGGTTCGGATAGCTCAGACAATGCTAGTCCCAACCGATCCACACACGCTTGTGATATAAAACAGTGAGTTGCACCGGAATCATATAAAATATTGAGTGAGTTATTAAAAAGAGATCCCGTACCCCTCAGAAGATTATCAGTAGGCGTGATGGTCCGAGCATCTAGAGTATTGATCCGCCCCTGACTAGGAGCATTTGGTGCTCTTTGGAAGTTCTTCTTTGCTAGGCACTCATTTGCATAGTGGCCCTCCTCGATACAGTGATAGCACCGAGTAAATCTTTGTTGACAATCCCCACCATGATACTTTCCACACTTTGTACAATTTTTGCTCTTTGATGAACCGAACGATTGAATCTGCTTCCCTTTAGAATTGCTTCCCTTTCCTGAGTCATGCCTGGGACCCATCTGAGAGCTAGATGGCCCAGTGTTCCTCTTATTCTGATGGAACGCCTTTCTGCTTGCATACAATCTTGCCAAATCACTTTCGGCAATATAGGCTTGTTGTACCATGGCCGCGTAGTTGCTCCTCGGAAAAGAACTTAGGCTTTGTGCAATATCTTCTCTCAGCCCATACTTGTACCAGTCAGTTTTCCATTGGTCGTTGGGAGCATATCCAGCCAAACCGAAGAATTGATACAACTCTTCAAACTTAGCCGTGTATTGGCCACTAGTGCAAAAAAGGGATTTAAAGTCAGGCGAAAAGGGGATTTAAAGTCAGGCGGGGGCTTGACTTTTATTAAGTCGACTTTGTATGTTAGGAGTTTTAAAGTCAAGCGATAGCCTGACTTCGTAAGTCTGATTTAAAGTCAAGCATTTATTCTTGCCTGACTTCGTAAGTCTGATTTAAAGTCAAACATTTATTCTTGCCTGACTTCGTAAGTATGATTTAAAGTCAAGCATTTATTCTTGCCTGACTTCGTAAGTATGATTTAAAGTCAAGCATTTATTCTTGCCTGACTTCGTAAGTCTGTTTTAAAGTCAAGCATTTATTCTTGCCTGACTTCGTAAGTATGATTTAAAGTCAAGCTTTTATTCTTGCCTGACTTTAAAAGTTTTTTTTTTCAAATTTTGGTTTAATCTATACCCTGGTTATACAAATTTTCGTTCCGTAGAAGCGACTCCACTGGGGATCGAACCCAGATCTCTGGTTCCGTAGACCAGCGCCTTATCCATTGGGCCATGGAGTCATATATCATTGCTCAGTTCATAAATAATACTCACAGTTAATAAGTTCATAAGTTCAAAGTAAACTACTTCACAATTAATTTTATGGCTCAATTGGAATAACGAAGTAAATTCCAGTCCACAACACCGAACCAATGGCAGACACAATTAGGACAAGATTCCATGGGAATTAGTGCTAACAATCAGCTTTAAGTATCAACATATTCAAACAAAATCAAGGACAAAAATAGTAAGAACATCATTACTTGACTCTCCTATGGGCCTAATATCCTTCTGCTGCTTCCTCTTGAGTGCCTGAATTTAGTTCAAGGACAAAAATAATTAGAACGAGGTCAGGATCCCTTTCTCCTGAACATCGGAACGAGGTCAAAGACATTAGAGATAAATACATGCTAAATTAAAAAGTGTGAATTCTTTCTTAGAAATTTATATATATATATATATATATATATATATATATATATATATATATATATATATATATATATATATATATATATATCATTTCTTGGAAGAACTTACTGAATGTGCCAAGATAGAGGTCTCTATTTCCTGCAACTCTGCCAATCCTTGCTTGCCATCTACCATGTTGATGGTGCCTACATAACAGATCCAAAACTAAATTTAGATATCTAATTAAACCCCAAATTAACGTCTCCATTATAATTTAGAGGAAAAAGAAGCAATAAAATAGCATTAAAAACCTTGTCACTCCTCTGTACTGTGAAGCACCCCTTGAAAACCCACTACTCTTTCTACAGAAGAACCAAAAACTTAATATCAACATATCATTATTCACAACAATAGTTATTAATAGCACTAAATCCTAATTAGTAGATTTTGTACCTTCTCAAGTGTGCAACATATTCTTGCCTAGTCATGTTCTTCATTACTTCAAGTTCAGTTTGGTAAATTTCTAGCTGCCAAAAGAGAACAACAGAAAGAATGGGAGTTTAATGAATCTAAGATTGAGATTTTGTAGTGAAAATTGGTCCTTAATTAGTTGAAACATACAGTGAAGTTTATATGTGTTGAAGGTCCCCAATACTTTAGAGCAGCTAGATCATATGCTTTTGCAGCTTTCACTTCCATATCATAACCACCTTAAATAATTCAATAAACAAAAATTTATCACATATCAGTTTCAGTTACACTACCAAAGGGTGTTTCACAATACAGCTCTTTAGCAAAGGATTTTAAGTACTTACCCAAATAAACTGTGACATGCAATATTTTGTTGATTCATCATCATCCACAATGTGAAGATATAGCATGAAAATGTTAGTGAACACAGACAAAAATTTGCAGAAGGATATTGCCATATTAAGTAAGAACATCATTACTTGACTCTCCTGTTGGGCCCATTAGAAGGATATTGCTTTTCTCAAGTTCAACTCTATCATCATCAACTAACTCGGCTTTACCATCATTACTTGACTCTCCTGCAGGCCTAACATTCAAAATAGTAAGAACATGGAAAAGCAGCATCTAAACGCACAGAGTTAACAGAAACAAATCCCATTGCTTAACAGCAGTAATAAAAAATAACTACAGAAAAGCAAATAAAAGAAAGGCTAACAAGCTGAAGTAATATACCAACCACTTGGACTTGGATGAAGACTCATGAAATATTCTCTGATAGTGATTATAAACTGCCACAGAAAGAACCTGCAAATACAATTAAGGTAACGTTAATCACCAATCTCTCGAGTTCACTGCAAATCACAAAATCATTGAAAAATAGTCACGCACATACCTTCTTAGCCCTCTCTTGTCCAATTACGAATTTATCAAGTCCCTTACATAGCTCCTTCGGCGTTGGGAACCCACCAGTGCTAGTGCTAACAGCTCCAGCAACATCACATGCATAGACTCCAGCAACTGACATAACATAAAATCAATCAATTAATTAAGCAAGCAAGCCACATGGAAATGAAATTATTATGGCAAAACATATAAGAGATTCTTGAAGTAACTAACCAGTTGTGAGAAGACAAGTGAGTAATGCTCTTCTTCCTTCAATCTGTAAAGACACTATCACTGGCTCTATAGCAGCTAAATCACTATCACACTGAAAATTGAAACTACTACACAACCATAAGTACATACAGATACACCTGAGAGTTGAGAAGGTAGGCTAAAAACTAAAAACTGGTTTACCTGATCCTGTTGGGCCCATTAGAAGGATATTGCTTTTCTCAAGTTCAACTCTATCATCATCAACTAACTCGGCTTTACCATCATTACTTGACTCTCCTGCAGGCCTAACATTCAAAATAGTAAGAACATGGAAAAGCAGCATCTAAACGCACAGAGTTAACAGAAACAAATCCCATTGCTTAACAGCAGTAATAAAAAATAACTACAGAAAAGCACATTGAATACAAGGTTCAAACAACATTGACGACAAAAAGCCCATCCGCACTAGGTGGGGTTGGCTATACAAATCAAACAACGCTATCATAAATCATGTGTCACATAGCAAGTTGAAAAAGGGAAAAGAAAAAAAAAGGTGAAGGACACCGGAAAATCATCCAACAGCATTTCACATAGAGTGGAAGGGAACAAAACCTATTAGAGAGATAGTGAGAGACCGGAAAGGAGATAATGCAATTGTAAAACAGACATTTAGAAAATATTAAGGTTTTTGATGACACTAAATTTCATCAACTGCTAATGTAAAACTCTTCCATTATCAGCACATAAGAAAGTGCCGCCTCATAGTAACTAAGTTCTTCACTTCCAGGAAAAGCTTTTGAAGTTTGAACTGCTTTTTGAACAGGTGGCATCATATATAGTGTAGAACTTTTTACACATCAACATGAAATCTTAAAAAAATATTGCAAAATGCAAATGTTGGCATCACCATGGTGTAAACACTAGCATGATTAAAGCACTTATATTATAAGTGATTATGTTATAAGAACTTAATTAAGTTGTTTATCAAAAGAAAAGGTCTTAATTCGATAGTTGGAAAAAGGGAATAGACTTACAAGAGAGGGAAAAATCTTTTCAGCAGCGCGACGAGGAACAGAGAAACCACCATGAGTACTAGTATCACTTGCAGTGAGTTGTTTAAAGAAAAATTCAGGTTGTGGCTTATTTGACTTACGAGCAAGATCTGATCTCACTAAAGTATCCTTATCAAACTACACAGTAAAAATAATCAGAAAAAAAATATCCACATGCCAGTCAGTTTAACCTTATTATGGTTAACCTTGAACTTTGAGATTGAGTAAAGGTATGAACTTTGAGATTGAGTGAGGAGTTTCAAACCTTTCATCAACAGCATTAGGAAATTGGCTAAGTACCATTAAGGACTTCACCCATTCAATTAGCCCTGCCTTATTTTCTTCAATAGGTCTTCTTCCACAAATTACTTCCAATACCAATATTCCAAAGCCAAAGACATTGTTGATGTTGTTCCTGTTCGAACTACTTCTGGAGCAATGTATCCTACTGTCCCTAGTACTCTTGTTGTGTTGGCCACTTTTCCATGATGATCATGCATACGAGCCAACCCAAACGGATCTGGACTAGATTGTGCAGTTTGCATAGACTTCATGCCATGATCCCTAAAAGACTGATTTACTGCTTGCATTCTCCATTTCAATGTGCTCAGTACTAAAAGCTCCATTCTCGGTCTTAGCTTCAAATACAAACTTTGATTCACCAACCTGCACAAAATACAACAATCAGCACATGCAAGATAAACACATTTGCTTTACACAATCATCAAGCATTAAAAAAACAAGTTCCTACCTGCAAATCAAGAGTAAGAGGAACATCAGTCTCTTCTACTTTGGCTGCCAAAGATAAACAAGATACAGCCAATAGTTGCATTGTCCAAGCTCTTCCCTTCTCTGAAAGTGGAAACATTGATTAGATCTAAATTAACCAATAAAGCATAAAATGGCCAATTTATTTTAATAAACATCTCTTCATTCATTGACTTACTGGTAATTCATATGCAGAAAGAAATCGGTCTAAATAATTTATGGATAGATATTCACATAGAGGACCAAAACCAAAATGCGCTCCAACCTATAAAACATTACACACAGCAACAAAGGGCAATTAGATAAATATAATGATAAAGCCATCATCTGATCAAGATAAATCCAGATTGTGCATCATAATACATGAACAAATAAGTTTCATTCAATAAAATCCAAGAGTTTCCAATAGAATCATCATCACACACAGAAGCTATTCCAATCAAAGAACTGTTATGATATTGATGAGTTCATTAAATTGAAAGTCAAACAAAAGTCACGATTCAGATTTCATTTCAGACTCATCAAAATCAAACAGGAAGATTTCCATTTCAACAACATGCCTATACTCATAAGCATCATCAAACTGACCCATGTTCAAATCAAAAAAACTAGGGTTTGCGACTTCTGGATCTGACCCGTGTTCAAATCAAAAAAACTAGGGTTTGCAACACACATGTTTCAAACTGAGAAATTAGGAATTAGATAGGAGCTGTGCAACACGCTCGTTGCAATAGGGGATTCAGAACAGTATCAAAAAAAACCTAGAAAGAGAGGCAGAGAGAGCGACAGAGAGAGAGAGAGAGAGAGAGAGACAGGGAGAGGGAGAGGGAGAGAGAGAGAGGGAGACTTGCCTGGAAAATGGAAGAGGAGTTTAGTGTGAAACTCAGAAGCAGAGGGCGTGAGCGTGAGCGTTGAGCGTGAAACTGAAGTGGAGAGAGCAACGGAAAAGACGCGCGCCGGAGGGTGGAGTGGTGCACGGCGAGGCGAGGCGAGGCGAGGCGGAGGGCGGCGTTTGTAACGCCCCAAAAATAATAGATTAATTTATTTAATTAATTAAATGAAATTGAGTGGTAGAAATAATAATATAATTATTATTTATTACTTAATAAAATAATTATAGGTGTTATTATATGTGAGCCATAGTTGGGTTGGAAATAATTTTTTAATTTGAAGGGAGTGGTGATGGTAATTCCGGATGTTAGGATTTGGCCCAAGCCCAAGCCCATTGACTTAGGCCTAGGCGAATTAGTAAGGGTGGGAGACAAGTGTCTCATTTGTCCAAGAAGAAAGAAAAGAATTCGAAGAGAGGAGAGAAGAGAAGAGAAAAGAAAACGTAAAAAAGAAAAGAAAAGGAGAAGTGAGAGGAGAGGTCGCGAATAGTGAAGGAGAAGGAGGAGAAGGGCGAATTACTCAAGGAGGAAGAGGAGGCTTGTAGGTGTCTTGCAATTCCTTGGAGCTTTGCTTGGTGGTGCGAATTCTAAGAGGTTAGGGGGCTCTTCTTTTCGTTTTTAATAGTGTATGTGGTGAGTATTGTGTAGGGTTAGGTTTTAGAGTGATTATATTGAATGAATTGTGTATTATAATGTTGTTGCTATGCTGAAATTGAATTGTGCAAGAATGTGCTTAATTGGTGTTGAAATGGCTATGTTGCGCAACATGCATGCTAGGGGTTTGATATTATGATCGAATGAATTTTTGGTGGTAAATGTGGTGGTTAGTGTTTGTATTGATAGATGGTATTGGTGATTTAATTTGGTGAATTTTGGTTGAGAGGAACTCAAAAATTTATGGAGCCTTAGGCGCCCTAGGTGTGTGTGTGTTGCTGGAAATTCAGCCACTGTGTTGCCACTGTGTTGCTGTTTGTGTTGCCACTGTGTTGCTGTTTGTGTTGCCACTGTGTGCTGTTTGTGTTGCCACCGTGTTGCTGTTTGTGTTGCCACTGTGTTGCTGTTTGTGTTGCCACTGTGTGCTGTCTGTGTCACTGTGTTGCTGTGCCTGTTGCCCTGTGTTGCTGTGTTCTGTGCCACTGTGCTGCCAGTTTTGGCGCTAGGTGCTTGTGTCATGGGCGCCAAGGGCCCCAATGTTCTGGTGATAGTTTTGTAAAAATTGTTTTCAGGTTTTCATATTCAGGTAAAATGGCTCCTGCAAAATGATTTTGGGCAACAAAAGAGTTGGATTGCGTGTTTTCACTAGGCGCCTAGTGCATGGGCGCCAAAAATGCTGTTCACTTTTTGACAAAATTTTTGTTGGGTTCTCTTATTCTGAGCATTTGGCTCGTACAAAATAAATTTCGAAGTAAAATGAGTTGTATTTCGTGTTGGCCTTAGGCGCCTAGTGCCTGGGCGCTGTGTTCCCCTGCGCCAGTTCCTGCGCCAGTTCCTGCGCCAGTTCCTGGGCGCCAGCGCCTATGCGCGTGCTGTGTTCCTGGGCGCCAGCGCCCATGCGCCAAATTTTTATGTTGCTCCTGGGCGCCCAGCGCCCTGCGCCAAGTTCTGTGTTGCCCCTGGGCGCCCAGCGCCCATGCGCCAGTTTCCAGGATGTCTAAGTATTTTTCCTATTTTGTTTTTAATGTAACTTTTGACTCGGTTATCCAAATTTAACGGTTCAAAATGCGTTTCGAAGCTAATTTCAGTGTCTATCCAATTGTTCCAATTTTATGTAAAAATAAATTATTTTACTGGTGTTTCTGGGCTGATGGTGTTCAAGTGTCCAAATGGCTATTTTCACCCACTTTCCCTATGTCGTGTCAATATCCTAAGTTGGTCTATTTGAGTTGGTGTTGGTGTGAGTGGTGGGCTGAATTGGTGAGTGTGATAAGGTGAGATTGGTGAGCAGAGGCTTCGGCCTAATTTTAATTTGGTGAGCTGATTAATGCACTATGGTGAGATTAGAAATTAAAATGGTGAATTGATTGAATTGTGGTGTGTTGCGATTCATTCTCCATAACACCTCATGAAACATGTGCATTATTGGTGAGCAGAGGCCACGGCCTAATTTTAATTGGTGAGCAGAGGCTTCGGCCTAGTTTTATTTGGTGAGCAGAGGCTACGGCCTATTTGTATTTGGTGACGGATCCGACATGCATGTACCCGTGGAGTTTGGGTTGCATTACATGCATAATCATATATTGTGTAGTGCTGCTTGGAAATAGAATGTTGATGTGATTGTTCCCATTGTTGTGAATTGGTGCCTGGTTTCCTTTTTCCTATGCAGTGCTTAATTCCCATATGTTATTAATTATGAAAAGAGACTCACCCTACTGCTTTTATGTTGCTTCTTATGTCGGCAACGTGCAGGTAATAACGAGTGAAGGTTACCTTATACCTTCGTTTTGGTAGGAAGTGTCATGCTCTGATACGTAGCACCGGGGGGCGTCTTATGCTTAAGTGTTGTTGTTTTATACTGTTAGACCATTTTTGGTGATGTATTGATTTTGTTTCGAACTTAACTATTATTCCGCTGCTGGTAGTGACTGTATTTAGTTGATGTGAACTAAACGATTTTTCTTATTATGGTGCTATGTATCATGTGGTTTTAATTGAACTATGAAAGTTGAAGTTGTTGATTTAATGAAGTAAGTGTAGCACTCGCTTAGATTGTTTTCAAAAAAAAAAAAAAAAGAAACTCTGATTTTTATTAACTAGTAAGGTTAGTAGAAAAGGGGTGTTACATTAGTGGTATCAGAGCAATGGTTGGTCCGTCCGGCCCAGTCGTAGAGTCGTTGTGTCGGTGTACGACCAACTGTTGTTTTTTTTTTAATGTGCTGACCAATAATTGTGTTGCAGGTAAACCAAGAGTTGCTAATGGTAAGTGAACTAGTGGGGGAGATGCCCCTACTGGTACTGTGTGTTGTATTGCATTTCTGTGTGTGAACTCTGTGTCCCTGTTGTTGGTTGCTGTTCTTTAACTTTCTTGTGGGACGAATTCTGACTTCGGTTGTGTGGTTTTCAATAACTTACCTTGTTGTTTAATATTTACATGTGTTTCGACTGGTTTAAATTTGTTTCGACACTAGGTCTTGTATGAACTCCTTGGTGGTGTGTCTTGATGTGGAGTCTAAGTGTATTGTGAAAATTGTTTTGGTAAATTACGTCAAACTGTTACCCGACACACAAAAATGTTTTGATCACTCTAAGTGATGTCGTCCATACTTAAAAATGTTGAGTTTTGATGTTCCTTGATTTGTAATTGTTTCCATGATGAGACTGTCTGTATTTATTTTAAGGGATTATGACATCTTCTGCGTTAGTTGTTTATTTTTGGTGTTGTTCCTGATTGTTTTGACATGCAGTGTCGTAAGTTAGGGTCTTCATGAGTTGTTTTGCAATTTCCATGCTACTTGGAGTTTGACATTGTACGCTTGAATTTTATGAAAATTTTTGGTCGTTACTTCTTGAGTTGTGTTATGTGGTTTTGAGATCTGAAAAATAAGGTGATTTCTGAAGTTGCTTTTGGACACCTGAAAACAATTTTGTGGTTGAGTGCTAGTATTGGTATGAAATTTATTTTAATAAATGAACACTGATTTTGTATAAAGTTTTTACTATGGTTTGGTTTTGATTTTGTATTATATTACGCACTAAGTACCGTGTGAAATGGTTTTGAAAAGCGGACTATATTTTATGTTGTCGTTATCTACCTTATTCGGTCTTTTGCCTAATTTTCCTCAACATGTGATGTTTCCAACTCCGAATCCTTGCGAACTATTTCATGACCGTGAGCTGTAATCCCTACACCGGATTGTCCCTGATTTTGTTTTGGTTATTGTACTCTTTATAAATGGTGCTACGTGATTTTGGGAAACCATAAACATTTAAAATGCGCATTGGCACGGTTTATGTATTTCATTGGGTTAGCTTTTATTGTCGTATGTTCTTAAGAATGCTTTGTTCAAATTGTTAAAGTTGATGTTTAATTGATTGATTGGTGTGTATTGTTGTGTTTGTAAAATGTTGAGATGTAGTGCGTAACACTGTTTCGGTTTTCGTGAAACTGGGACTGTTCGGCCAGTCCAAAAATTTCGTGTTTAATTGTTCGTGAAAATAGATTTCACGCCGGTCGTTTTGGTACCGGTTTCGTTCAATTTGGATTTGTGAAGCTCTAGTTATAGGCTCCACAAGTGAGGTTAATAATCTGGGGGCATTCTGGACATAGGTTCTGTATTTTTAAAACTGGAAACCTTTCGTTTGTCCAAAAATTATGGAACATATTTTGTTAGGGAATAGACTTAATTCTGGTAATTTTGGCTTTGGTTTGGTCGCATTTGGAGTAGTATAACTCCATTTGTGGGTCTCGCAAGTTAGGGTAAAAATTCTGGGGACCGTCTGGACATAGGGTCAATGTTTGATTGTGGTGTTTTCAAATGAACTCCTTTTCGAATGAATCCAATTTCTTTGAAAACTAGACAAAATGATTTACTGTTTAGGCTGAAGTTTCGTGTTATTTGAGTTTGTTTTGGGCATTGAAAAAGAGTCACAACTTTGGACACAGTCGCTGCCCCATTTTCTGGACCAGCTGCCTTGTTTGTGAAAACTGTACTATTCGACTCATCATTTTGAAATTCTAAAAATATAGCCAGAAACTAGACTCCGTAAGTTTTCCGTAGAGGGGTTGTTTGCTAAATTCCGATGTCGTTTGATAGGGTAAATAAATTGTTGAAGTTTATGTGTGAGTGCTGGAATTTCCTGCGTTGCTTAGTTCGTACTGTCACTGTAACTGAAAAACTGTTTTTGCAATATCTTTTGAACCAGGAGTCCGATTTGAGTAAACTAAAATGTTTCGGAAAGCTTATTCAGAGGCCTAACTGAATATTCTAATTTCAAGGCAAACTTGACGGGTTCTGGTGTTGTTGATTTTTAGGCGTGTCGGTTGATTTAAGTTGAGGTGGCGTTGTCGGTGCCGTAGTGCCCGAAATTGTTGTTGCGTTGTCGGTGGCCTAGTGCCCTAGTTGCTGTTGTTGTTGGTTATGGGATAGTTGGTCCCGGAGTTATCTCCGCATTGTTGCTTTGCTGTGCTTTGTGGTTGCCTTGTCGATGATAATGATTTTCTTTGATGTTGTGGGTTGTTGTGTTGTGGGTAACGCCGAATGGCCCACAGTGTTTTGTAGTGGGTACCGCCGATATGGCCCACGTTGTTTTGCTGAGGGTACCGCTGAATGGCCCGAAGCGTTTTGATGAACTTTGTGTTGTAGGCCTATGGCCGATGTGGTGATTTAGTGGTTGATGTCGCCTGAGTGGCAACGTTTTTTTTTTGTTGATGTTGCTGTCGTGTTGTTAAATTATGTGGCTTGTTGTACAGCTGTGATGCACTTTGTGAATTTCGTTGTGATGCTGTGACGATCGATGTATTTCGTTATCCTTAAGGGTAGATGAGTGAGGTAGAATGCGAGCTAGTTTATCAGAGTGGCGCAGCGGAGTAGAGAGTGAGTCTGATTATTACTGCTTGAAGTTACCTGGCTGAACAAGTAGGAGGGACGGCCGCCCAAGCACTTACCGCCGGTAATCAAAGTAATAGTAATCAGCGTGATAGGTAGCACTAGTTGTCTAGATGGCTGTAGTTGGTAGTGGAGGAGTGTTGGCTTTAGCAGGAGAAAATTTCGAGGACGAAATTCCTTTAAGTGGGGGAGAGTTGTAACGCCCCAAAAATAATAGATTAATTTATTTAATTAATTAAATGAAATTGAGTGGTAGAAATAATAATATAATTATTATTTATTACTTAATAAAATAATTATAGGTGTTATTATATGTGAGCCATAGTTGGGTTGGAAATAATTTTTTAATTTGAAGGGAGTGGTGATGGTAATTCCGGATGTTAGGATTTGGCCCAAGCCCAAGCCCATTGACTTAGGCCTAGGCGAATTAGTAAGGGTGGGAGACAAGTGTCTCATTTGTCCAAGAAGAAAGAAAAGAATTCGAAGAGAGGAGAGAAGAGAAGAGAAAAGAAAACGTAAAAAAGAAAAGAAAAGGAGAAGTGAGAGGAGAGGTCGCGAATAGTGAAGGAGAAGGAGGAGAAGGGCGAATTACTCAAGGAGGAAGAGGAGGCTTGTAGGTGTCTTGCAATTCCTTGGAGCTTTGCTTGGTGGTGCGAATTCTAAGAGGTTAGGGGGCTCTTCTTTTCGTTTTTAATAGTGTATGTGGTGAGTATTGTGTAGGGTTAGGTTTTAGAGTGATTATATTGAATGAATTGTGTATTATAATGTTGTTGCTATGCTGAAATTGAATTGTGCAAGAATGTGCTTAATTGGTGTTGAAATGGCTATGTTGCGCAACATGCATGCTAGGGGTTTGATATTATGATCGAATGAATTTTTGGTGGTAAATGTGGTGGTTAGTGTTTGTATTGATAGATGGTATTGGTGATTTAATTTGGTGAATTTTGGTTGAGAGGAACTCAAAAATTTATGGAGCCTTAGGCGCCCTAGGTGTGTGTGTGTTGCTGGAAATTCAGCCACTGTGTTGCCACTGTGTTGCTGTTTGTGTTGCCACTGTGTTGCTGTTTGTGTTGCCACTGTGTGCTGTTTGTGTTGCCACCGTGTTGCTGTTTGTGTTGCCACTGTGTTGCTGTTTGTGTTGCCACTGTGTGCTGTCTGTGTCACTGTGTTGCTGTGCCTGTTGCCCTGTGTTGCTGTGTTCTGTGCCACTGTGCTGCCAGTTTTGGCGCTAGGTGCTTGTGTCATGGGCGCCAAGGGCCCCAATGTTCTGGTGATAGTTTTGTAAAAATTGTTTTCAGGTTTTCATATTCAGGTAAAATGGCTCCTGCAAAATGATTTTGGGCAACAAAAGAGTTGGATTGCGTGTTTTCACTAGGCGCCTAGTGCATGGGCGCCAAAAATGCTGTTCACTTTTTGACAAAATTTTTGTTGGGTTCTCTTATTCTGAGCATTTGGCTCGTACAAAATAAATTTCGAAGTAAAATGAGTTGTATTTCGTGTTGGCCTTAGGCGCCTAGTGCCTGGGCGCTGTGTTCCCCTGCGCCAGTTCCTGCGCCAGTTCCTGCGCCAGTTCCTGGGCGCCAGCGCCTATGCGCGTGCTGTGTTCCTGGGCGCCAGCGCCCATGCGCCAAATTTTTATGTTGCTCCTGGGCGCCCAGCGCCCTGCGCCAAGTTCTGTGTTGCCCCTGGGCGCCCAGCGCCCATGCGCCAGTTTCCAGGATGTCTAAGTATTTTTCCTATTTTGTTTTTAATGTAACTTTTGACTCGGTTATCCAAATTTAACGGTTCAAAATGCGTTTCGAAGCTAATTTCAGTGTCTATCCAATTGTTCCAATTTTATGTAAAAATAAATTATTTTACTGGTGTTTCTGGGCTGATGGTGTTCAAGTGTCCAAATGGCTATTTTCACCCACTTTCCCTATGTCGTGTCAATATCCTAAGTTGGTCTATTTGAGTTGGTGTTGGTGTGAGTGGTGGGCTGAATTGGTGAGTGTGATAAGGTGAGATTGGTGAGCAGAGGCTTCGGCCTAATTTTAATTTGGTGAGCTGATTAATGCACTATGGTGAGATTAGAAATTAAAATGGTGAATTGATTGAATTGTGGTGTGTTGCGATTCATTCTCCATAACACCTCATGAAACATGTGCATTATTGGTGAGCAGAGGCCACGGCCTAATTTTAATTGGTGAGCAGAGGCTTCGGCCTAGTTTTATTTGGTGAGCAGAGGCTACGGCCTATTTGTATTTGGTGACGGATCCGACATGCATGTACCCGTGGAGTTTGGGTTGCATTACATGCATAATCATATATTGTGTAGTGCTGCTTGGAAATAGAATGTTGATGTGATTGTTCCCATTGTTGTGAATTGGTGCCTGGTTTCCTTTTTCCTATGCAGTGCTTAATTCCCATATGTTATTAATTATGAAAAGAGACTCACCCTACTGCTTTTATGTTGCTTCTTATGTCGGCAACGTGCAGGTAATAACGAGTGAAGGTTACCTTATACCTTCGTTTTGGTAGGAAGTGTCATGCTCTGATACGTAGCACCGGGGGGCGTCTTATGCTTAAGTGTTGTTGTTTTATACTGTTAGACCATTTTTGGTGATGTATTGATTTTGTTTCGAACTTAACTATTATTCCGCTGCTGGTAGTGACTGTATTTAGTTGATGTGAACTAAACGATTTTTCTTATTATGGTGCTATGTATCATGTGGTTTTAATTGAACTATGAAAGTTGAAGTTGTTGATTTAATGAAGTAAGTGTAGCACTCGCTTAGATTGTTTTCAAAAAAAAAAAAAAAAAGAAACTCTGATTTTTATTAACTAGTAAGGTTAGTAGAAAAGGGGTGTTACAAGGGTGACCAGGTTTTGCTGTTTAACTTAAGACTCAAGTTGTTCCCTGGGAAACTCAAGTCAAGATGGTCAGGACCTTTCAAAATTGAGAAGGTGTACCCCCATGGTGCTGTAGATTTGTATTGCGAAGAGAGGAAGCAGCACTTCAAAGTGAATGGTCAGAGGGTAAAGAAATATTATGGTGAACCAGTGGTGAGAAGCAAAATCACCACTGAACTACAGAACCTTTAATCTGGAAAGGAAGTCAGGCTGAGGACTCTTAAACCAAGCGCTACTGGGAGGCAGCCCTGAGTTTAGTCTAATAAACCAGTGTGTTGTTGTCTTGTGTTTATTTTGCAGGTGAATGGTCTGGAAATTTGAAGTTTGAGGGTGTGGCAGCAATCAGTGCTGCAGCACTGCTTAAAGCAATGTTGCTGCAGCAGTGAGTAGCAGTTATGCGGTAATAAAATAATTGCAGTTATGGTACCAAGATCTGATGAGTCATCAGCGAGTGGTCAAATCAAGTCAGAAAACCGTCCCATCGCTCAATCCTAACCCTCCACATACCCCACGACCCAACGGCTATGTGCAAAAGCAAACGTGCAATTCCCCTTCCCAATAAAACCGTCCCATCCCATTACTTATAACCACCCACTCCCATTCACTCTCCTCACCGAAACCACCTCTTTTCTCTCAAAGCCCCCATCGTAACCGTCCCTGAACCTCTCCACCAATTCTTCCCTAATCTCACAAAATCCACCATGACTAGAACCAAGTAGTGCTTCCAAATCCTCTGGCAAACACCAATCAAACCCTGGCCGTGGTGAATCAACCCAATTGCGAAGAAGAAGCTTCAAGAATCACGAAGTGAGCGAAGCTGAGAAGTTTCAGAACATGAATTTCTGGGCAGAACGAGGTCTCGAATTGAAAGGAGCTTCTGATGCGTTCACATCCATTGTGAGCGCATTAGGCTGGGAAAAATTGGTGCAGCACTCTAAGTTCTTCTACGCTTCTGTAGTTCGTGATTTCTATGAAGGAATTCCACCTCCGAGGGATGGAAAGCAGCGATTTGTGTCTAAGGTGCGCGGGGTAGCTGTGGATTTTGACTCCCTAGCAATCAATGCAAGCTATGGGTTAGATTTCCATAGTCCTGCCTTTGGGAATGTTTTGCTAATTGGAGAAAGAAAGAGATGGAAGGAGTGAAGAGAACTATTTCGCTACCAGGAACACCATGGGAGCCATGCAGTGCTAATGAATTTAAGATCAAGAGGCAATATTTGACTCATGATGCAAAGGTCTGGTTCAACTTCATCAAACAGTCCCTTCTGCCCACCTCTCATGCCACCAACTTAGAGAAAGAAAGGATGATGCTGCTGGATGCTATTCTGAACAAAAAGAATGCTGATATTGGAAGGTTGATCTGTAGGGAAATCATGATTTGCAAAGGTAAAACTGCGGGTTATTTGTTTTTCCCTTGCCTGATAACCTCTCTGTGTATAAATGCTGGTGTTGAAATTCTGGGAGAGCAGAAAAGCTTCCCCATGGCTGCATTTCCTACAGTGCTAAGAGAGAAGAATGTTGCGGGTAGCATCTGGTGATCCCACTATGCTGCCACAGTTCATGCTTGCAGCAGCGAGCTGTGTGGGAATTTATGAAGAAACAGCAGAATTGGATAGGTACTGTACTAGCTGCTAATGTGAAAGAGCTATCTGCTGTGGAAGCACCAGCATTTCCAGAATGGGTGCTTGAAGATGACTGTATGGAACCCGAAGCTGTGGAAAAAGAAGTGAATATGGAAGCTGAGCCAGAAGTGGTAGTTGAAAAGAAGAGGAAGAGACAAGAAATAAAGAAAGGAAAGAAGAAACAGAATGAGCCAGTGGATGAAGAGGACATGCTAGAATCAGATGATGAATCACTGAGTGAGGAGGAGAAAGACCAGTACAAGGAGATCATGGAGGAGTTGAATAAGGAAAATGATGAGGAGGACCCCTGATACGTCTGAAGAGGAGGAAGAGCATGATGAAATTGAAGGTGAAGAAGAAGAGAAGGGTCAAGAAAGTGCAGATGTTGATGGAAGTGATACTTCTTCTAAGACTGAGGAAGATCCCAATGTTCCCCTTGATGACCCCCTACCTGCATCCACCACTGAACAAAGCCAACCACCACCAAAATCCCCTACCCCTCCACCACAAACACCTGCCACCCAGACCACTCCTGATGTGCCATCTGTCACTGCTACTCCTGATGCTGCAGCAACAGCTGATGCTGTAGCATGTTCTGAAATGCTGGTATCACCTAAACAGAAAAGGACAAAGAGAATTACCAACAAAAGGAAGACTGAGAGGGTACCTGAGGAAGCTAGGATCAATGAGGAAGCAAGACCTGTGATGCTTGAGAATGAAGATAACTCCGTAATTGCTGCAATCATGCAAGGAATCGCTAATGCTGCAGCAAATGAGGCCATAGCTAAGGCATCTGCTGATAGGATGAAGGCTGAAGCTGCCAAGAAAGCCAAAGAGGCTAGGGAATTCGTGCTTGCCCAAAAGAAGGCAAGTGTTTCTGATGCTGGTCCTGTTGTTGCAGATACAGGATCAGTGCTGCAGCATTCCACTGCTGCAGCAACAGAAACCACGACTGTCCCAAAGCCATCTGAGGCTAAATCTACCAGGCCTGCATCCAAGAAGCAAGGAAAGAGTACTCCAGTTCGTGCCAGCCCCAGAACTAAACCAGGAACTCCTGCACCCTAATCTCATATGTTCCAATTTTAATATTGTTTTAGTGTGCTTTTAATTTCTGTTCTGCTTAGGCATGTGCTGTTCAAATAAAACTGTTTCTGTCTTTATTGTGGTTCATTTTATGTGTAGTCTGTTCCTATTGTGTTCTATTTGCTGTCCTGTAGCTTTCTCCCTTTAGTTTAAGTGCAGTGAGGTCACTGCCCAGTCCTAAGTGGGGGGGGGAAGCTACACACTTGGCCTACCCTGTTAATGCAAGCAAATAAAAGTGAATGAATTTTTAAATTTTAGAGGTAGAGTTGAGCAAAAACTTAGTGATGATATGGTGAGAAATGAGTGATTACACCCCTGTTTAGTGAGTGAACTAGTTTACTTCTGCTCCTACACTTAAACCTGAGCTTAGGTAGGAACTTAGTAAATTAAAGATGATCTGAAACTAGGCTAGAGTTGGTAGACCTAGGGAACTGCTAAATTTCTACTAAAAACTAAGGACAGCATAAGAAACTAAGTTTGGGGGTTCTCTGAGATATATTAAGGCAAAGCATGAAGGAATGCAGAGCTGCAGCAACCCCTGCTGCAGCAATGCTGAGTTATGTGCACATAGTTTAGGATGTCTGAATTAATTCTGAATGAAGGTGCAAAGCACCAGTGTCTGTAAATAATTGTGTAATATGCCCGCAATTGCCTAATATTCAAAAAAAAATGGAAATAAAGGCATTGCAGTACAAAATCAAGTCAAAAGTCTGAGCAAAGTACAATTCTGAGTTTGTAATGCTGCAGCAACTGATGCTGCAGCAATGTTAATGTTAGGATTGAATAAGTGCATTGCCTTAAAAGTTCTGGATTGTTGCATCAAAGCCCTTAATCAAGCTCAACCCCCCTTTCTGAGCATGAATTGTTAGTCTGTCCTTCTTTTTGAAAAAAAAAATTTCAGCTTTCCCAAACGAAAACTTCAAATTGTTAGTGAAATCTTGAACTTTGCTATGGTCTGAACTAAGTTAAGTGTCACACACACACTTTTGAGCAGGAATAAGCTAGGGAACTCATTATTCAGAAGGGTTGAAATTGAGTGATAGTCTGAAAGTTGATGCTCAGCTTGATTCTTCTTTGTGCTTCATATTGGAATTAATTCATTGGCTGTGATTGCTTATTAACAGTTGTGCTTGCTTGTGTCAAGTGTCATTGCTTGAGGACAAGCAACGATTCAAGTTTGGGGGTGTGATAACCATCCTTTATGATGGTTATTACTTGCCTTTTAAGCTTGAATTCTAGTAAGTTAATAAACTTGTTGTGTTAATTAGTGTGTAAATAAGTGTTTTGGTTAGAAATATTGGTGCAGGAATGATTTCGTTTAATTTGGGCATTTTGATGCCCTTAGTGCATTTAATTGTATTTAGTGTCAGTGCTGCAGCAATAGGTGCGAGCGCAACAGGGGATTTGCGAAAGATGAGAGAGAAAGCTCAAGGAGAATGCGGAAAACACGGAAGTTAAGGCAAGGACAGGTGTCAGAGCTGTATGGCACGGAAAGATATTTCCTATTGAGGAATTCCCATGATTGCCCTCGATCCTAGGACGCATTTCCTTAAAGGGCCCTCATTCTAGGGTTGCGTGCAAAGGGGACACTATATAAGGACATTCCTCCTTCTTCATTTGCATGCTCTGCCGTCACGGGGAAGTATAGAGATAGCTCCTCATAGCGTGCTTAGCTCACCATTGTTACCCACAAGCTTCATTCCTGAGACCATTGCGACAGCATCACTTGGAATTACATTTCTCTTGGAGGATCTTACTAGAAGAGCTGGATCAGATCTCCATTGCTACTACTGGAGCTCATTCATTGTTTAATCTCAATAGTATCATTTCTTCCTTTGGAATTTGTAATATGACTTCTACTCTTTTGTTTAAGTTGTTTTCCATGTTTTGTAAGCTCAATATGAGCTAACTTCTCATAGTTGAGATGCTGGATCTGAAGTAACTAGAATTTTTGTGCTATTTATGAAGTATATTTAATGTTGTGCATTTTACCTTGTGCATGATAATATTTCCATTTTAGAGTAGGATTGGCCGTCTATTCTAAATAGCATTTATAAATTCAGAGATGGTTTGTAAATTAATCTCACAAGGTAATATGGGTAGTGGGCATTAACGAGAGATCTTGATGCTCCTTGCTTAACCCTAGAGATAGGAAGGTAAAACCCATAAGGTGATTTCTGTCGGTGCTCAAGCAGCCTAGGAGGTACTTCTTTAGGGTTTAGAGATAAACTCTTACAAGGAAAACCTAGTGTAAAGTATTCGAGAGAATAACGTCTTATTGCTGCAGCACCTAATGCTGCAGCATTGAATATACCCTTAATAGCATATTAATGAAGTTACTGAAGTGAATGCATCTCAGCTTGTTCTCATCACTGAATCTTAATTACCATTTCCATTTCTTTTTACTGTTTATGTTACCCAAAATTTGTGTGTCATTTACTTTACTCACTAATTTGTTAGCAAAGTTAAACTCTTGTATTTAACTAAATTCCTCGTGGGAACGATCTCATTTACCCTTTATTACTTGTTAAGACAGTGTATACTTGCACTAAGTTTTCACACAACAGGTATCTGTTCGCGTCGCGACGGTTTGCAGTTTTCCTTAAAAAGTTCCTGAACTTGTTTTCGCAATAACTTTTGATCCGGGAACCCGATTTAGGTGTTCTCAGGTGCATTGGAAAGCTTATTCAAAGACCTATCTATAATTATATAATTAGGTTTGGAAATTACACTGTTTCTGAAGGTCAAAACTGTTTTCAAAACCGAAACTTAGACCGCGTGTGAGATAATGCTTTTGGTATAACAAACCGGATTGTGGATCCTTCTCGACGCTATGATTATAACGCCGGATGTTTAACTTTGAATTCATCAAAACGGGTTATAGATAGATAATAGATATAGATATCTAAAACATGAAAGACGGTCCAATGCGGACATGATGTATATTTTATTATATATCGCGTTGGGTGACGACCCGACAAGTAGCATACTAGGGAGGGAAGTCATGATCCCTAACCTAGGCCCTGTATACGTTTTGGCGTGGTAAATTCGTGGGTTATTGGAATTCGTAGTCGTTGTACAGCCGATTTATGCTAAACCAAATTGAGAACACGATTTCCCGGGATTCGTAGTCGTTGTACAGTCGGCATTTCGATTTGTAGCTTGTTATGGCTATTAAGAATATGTTGTAACGGTTTAATAATTAAACCGAGTGTCAGTGAGGGGGCACGATAGAGCTCACTGAGTTATGTTATCTCACCCTATCATTGTTGTTGTTTTTCAGAGAAGCAGGGAAAGAAGAAGACTGTCAGGCACGAGTAGGTGACATGCTCTTGGAGATGTCTAGGACCTAGTCTTGATCTTCTTATGTTTCCTTTTGCTGTCTTTGTCATGGTTGTATGACTTGTATTGTTTATGAGTTGTACGAAACGTATTTTGTGTTTCCTGTTTTAGTTATTGAACTCGGATGTTGTAATCCTTTCGGCTGTGGACCGAGTAACTTCTATTATATGAAGTCGGGAGGTTCCGAATGTTATGTTTAATTTCGGAAAAAGTTTATATGTTCAATATTTATTCAGGAACTGTTTCCTCTGATTATTGCTATAATTGTGCATTACGGTATATCTACACGTTAGAAATATCGGGGTGTTACATTTGGTATCAGAGCAGTTCGACCTAGTCGGACTTAGATGTTTAGAGTCTCGTGTGTCTTCTAAGTCTGATTCTTCTTAGTATGCTATTAGACATTGAGCCTGATCAACTTAATACTTTGTGCAAATTTCGCAGAATCATGGCTGGAAGAGGTAGGAGAAACCCACCTGTTGATCCTCATCAAGAATGGATGCAGAATGTCATCGAAACTCAGCAGAAGATGATGAATGAGATGATGCTAATGCAACAGCAACAGATGGCTCAGATGGCTCAAATGCAGCAGATGCATCAAGTGCCTCAACCACAACCAACTGAGCCAGTCAATGTACCACAACCTGAGGATCCCAACAGGGTGTATTTTCGGTTTCTGAAGATGAAACCCCCAACCTCCAAAGGAGGATCCGATGCAATGAAAGCCCTTTTCTGGGTAGATGCCATGGAAAGGATCTTTATGACTTTGGAATGCAATGAAGAAGAGAAAGTAATTTGTGCTGCTAACGCTCTGGATGAAGATGCTCATACATGGTGGACTAATGCACATAGAATGTTGCAAACCCAAGGAACCCCTCTCGAGTGGGGTAATTTCAAGGAACTGTTTTTAGGTCATTATTTTCCGGACACTGAAAGGCTTGCTAAGCAGATGGAGTTTGTCAGTCTGAAACAGGGAGATATGTCGGTAGGCGAGTATGCCGCCAAGTTTGAAAGGCTATCTCAGGTTTATGAACTGGGGACTCACGCGCCCGATGACAAGTGGAAGATGGTTATGTTCAAACAAGGTCTTCGAGGCGATGTGAATCAAGGCCTCAGTTCTTAATCCATGACCACTTATCCTGCTTTGGTTCAACAAGCTCATTCAGCTGACAGTGATCTTAAGAGAATGTATGCTGAGAGGAAAGATTTCTGGAAGAATAAACGAAAGAGTAATGAGTCAACTACATCAAACCCTAGGTATAGGGGGAATTCAAGTAAAGGGAAGCAAGTACAGTCAAGCAACGCTGCAGGGTTTGGCAGGTGTGATGTGTGCAAAAAGAATCATCGAGGAAAATGTCAAGTCGGGCCAAATCAATGCTACTTTTGCAAGGAGGTGGGCCATTATGCTAATAATTGCCCGACAAGGAAAGCTTTCTTGGAGTCTCCTGACGCTCCAAGATAGGCTAGAGTCAATACCCTAGACGCCCAGACCATTACACCAGCTGATAATCTCATAAGGGGTACAGGTTCTCTCTTTAATTAAACTGTTAATATACTGTATGATTCTGGTGCTACTCATTGTTTTATCTCAGAAGCATGTGCGGAACGGTTAGGATTAACAGTATCTCCTATATCCGAGCCAATAACTATCCTTAATGCTGCAAAGGGTCGTGTGCGAACCCATTCAATGTGTCGTCACTGTCTGCTTACCATAGGAGGCAGGGATTTTGTTGTTGACTTTATCTGTTTGCCTATGAGGGGAATGGAGATCGTTTTGGGAATGAATTGGATGACTTTCAATCATGTTACTATTGACTGCTTCAATCGTGCAATTAATTTTCCTTCTGAAGTAGCGGAACAGGCACCGCCTGCAACTGATGGTGTTATTTCCTTCACTTCAGCCAGCCAGTCTCTATTCCAAGGTGCGGAAGCTTTCGTTGTTATTTTATCTACATCAACCGAAGCTGGTTTGGATTTATCGTCTGTTCAAGTAGTTAATGAATTCTTGGATGTTTTTCCTGAGGAAGTTTCCTCTTTGCCTCCGGAAAGAGAGGTAGAATTCTCTATAGATTTGGCGCCTGGTGCAGGGCCAATATCCATAGCACCTTATAGGATGTCTCCTCTCGAACTGAAGGAATTAAAGTCCCAACTTGAGGAATTAATTTCCAAGAAGTTTATTCGACCGAGTACTTCTCCATGGGGTGCTCTGGTATTACTAGTCAAGAAGAGGGACGGAAGTATCAGGTGATGTATCGACTACCGTCAATTGGACAAGATTACTATCAAGAATAAGTATCTGTTGCCAAGGATAGATGATCTACTGGATCAACTTCGAGGTGCTAAAATATTCTCCAAAATTGATCTAAGATCGGGATACCATCAAATCCGAGTGAGGGCCTTAGATATTCCGAAAACCGCTTTCCGTACGAGGTATGGACACTACGAGTTTGTGGTGATGCCTTTCGGACTAACTAATGCCCCAGCTGTTTTTATGGACTACATGAATCGAGTATTTCATTCCTACTTGGATCAGTTTGTGGTCGTCTTCATAGACGATATCTTGGTGTATTCAAAGCCAATTGAGGAGCATGCTCAACATCTCCGCTTTGTTTTAGGGGTACTCCGAGAGAAGAAGTTATATCTGAAACCGTCGAAGTGTGATTTCTGGATGTCAGAGATTAAGTTTTTGGGTCATGTGATTTCCCAAGAGGGAGTAGTGTGGATCCTAGTAAAAGGGAAGCTGTGTTGAATTGGGAGCGGCCAACTTCAGTGACTGAGGTAAGAAGCTTTTTGGGATTGGCAGGTTGAAGGAACGGTTGACTTCTGCCCCGATCCTGATTTTTCCGGATCCGTCTCTGGGGTTTCAAATCTACAGTGACGCCTCTGAAGGGTTTAGGATGTGTCCTTATGCAGAATCAACATGTGATGGCTTATGCATCCAGGAAATTGAAGACTCACGAACGGAATTACCCAACTTATGACTTAGAGTTGGCGGCTATTGTGTTTGCACTGAAAATTTGGAGACATTACCTTTACGGTTCTCGTTTCGAAGTTTTTAGTGATCACAAGAGCTTGAAATATCTGTTCGATCAGAAAGAGCTGAATAACAGACAGAGACGGTGGATTGAATTCCTGAAGGATTATGACTTCGAGTTGAAGTATCATCCTGGGAAGGCCAATGTTGTGGCGGTTGCTCTAAGCAGAAAGTCTCTCCACACCGCAGAGTTAATGCTCTACGAGATGGCATTGTTGGAGTCTTTTAGAGACTTGAATCTCATGGTGACGAGGAAAAGGAACCGATTAGTGTTACGACATATTCGGATCACCAGTGTGTTAAGAGATCAGATTCGTGTGGCTCAAGAAGTGGATGTGAAACTACAATCTCAGAAAGGATCGCCCAATTTCACTGAGGACAGTGATGGCATTATTTGCTTCAATGGCAGGATTTGTGTACCCGATGATAAAAACATCAGGGAGCAGGTATTGGAGGAAGCTCATAGAAGTCAGTATTCCGTACATCCTGGATCCACCAAGATGTACCGAGATTTAAAACTGATGTATTGGTGGCCTGGGATGAAAGCCGATGTTGCTGAATTTGTATCTAAATGCTTACCCTGTCAGAAGGTTAAGGCAGAGCACAAGAGGCCAGCTGGTCAGCTGCAACCACTCGATGTGCCCATTTGGAAATGGAAGATATCTCTATGGATTTTGTTATGGGTTTGCCACGGTCGCAAACCGGTAATGAATCCATCTGGGTAGTAGTGGATCGATTGACAAAATCTGCCCACTTCATTCCCATTCACTCAAATCTGAAAGTTTCCAGATTAGCCGATGAATATGTGAAGAACATTGTCAGACTGCATGGGGTTCCAACTAACATTGTTTCGGATAGAGATCCTAAGTTTACTTCCCGGTTTTGGAAGGCATTGAATGATGCTTTGGGGACAAAGGTGCTAATCAGCACTGCTTATCATCCTCAGACTGATGGTCAAACGGAGAGGACTATTCAGACTCTTGAGGACTTGCTTAGGGCTTGTGTGCTCGATAGCGGAAGAAACTGGGAGAATCATCTTCCATTAATAGAATTCTCCTACAACAACAATTACCACTCCAGTATCGGGATGGCACTGTTTGAATCACTTTATGGGAGAAAGTGTACAACTCCCTTGTGTTGGTGGGAAATTGGTGAAGATAAATTTTTGGGACCCGATATAGTCCGTGAAACTACCGAAAAGATTAAGTTAATTCGGGAAAGAATGAAGGTTGCTCAGAGTAGGCAAAAGAGCTACACTGACAACCAAATGAGGCCATTAGAATTCGAGGTCGGTGATCATGTATTCTTAAAGGTGTCTCCAACTATAGGCACCGGGAGAGCCTTGCGAGCGAAGAAGCTCAGTCCTCGATATGTTGGACCATTCCAGATCATCGAGCGTATTTGGCCAGTTGCCTACCGTCTCGCATTGTCTCCCCCTTATCAAATCTCCATGATGTATTCCATGTGTCTCAGTTAAGGAAGTACATCCCCGATCCACATCAGCCATTGAGTGTCGACACGATCGATCTTCGACCGGATTTGTCATTGCAACTGTATCCTAGTTACATCTTGGAACGTGGTGAGAAGACGCTACGGACAAGGATCATCCCATTGTCAAAGTGGTTTGGGATGGCTTCTCGATCGAAGAGGCTACCTGGGAGTTGGAAGACGACATGCGGACTCGATATCCATATCTTTTCAATTGAGGTACGTTTTGTCAATATTGAGGACAAAATTTTGAAAGTTGGGGTGATTGTAACATCCCTAATTTTTAAAATAACATTATAAGTGGATTTTATATAATTGCTAGTCGAAGGAATTAATGATTCGCAATTCGGAATCGGTCGAGTCGAGAAATTTTATGCCGAGTAAATAACCGTGGAGTTGGTGGGGGGTTTTGGCCTAAAAACCTAGATTTAATGAGCTAAGGGCATTATGGTCATTTCCCAACCATAACACCCTCAGCTGCTGAGAGCACTTTAGTCTCACTCACTCCCACACTTCCTCACTTCAGAAACTTACCAACTAAATTAGAAAGCAAAAACAGAAGGGAGAAAAGAGAGGAGAGGGCGAAAGAGAGGGGAGAAAAGAAAGCATGGGCTGAATTCATCACCCTTTGCATGTAAGTGATAATTCCCCCATTGAATTCCTTTTCTCTTCCTTGTTCTTCTGATGTAACCATTGTGAACTGAACCAACTATTTCTCTTCCTTCCATTTTCGAATCCTTGAAGCTCCAAGTGTGACAAAATTAATGAAGTCTTGAGAGCTAGATGATCTTGCATGTTCATTTGGAACTAGGAGGAAGACCAATCGAAACCTACATTGTAGTTAGAGAAGATATTTGAGGATACTAGTGTTGCTGAGTTCTGGAATTCGAGTTGAACAGTGAAAGAGTTGCTGCATTGGAGCGGTTTGAGCTATTTCGGTGATCGTTCGTGTGTTTTCGGTTCAGTGATTTCGTCTCTCGGCTCAACTCTCGGACTTCGGTGTATCGGTGAGTTCTACTCACGATTAGGGATATAATGTTGTTCTGGAAAAATTGTGTTTTGGGCTTGTTGCACCCGAAAAGGTCCCTGAGGGGATTTTTCTTCGTTTACAACTTTTTAAAACAATGAAGTCGCCACCAATATTTTTTATAAGGAAAATATTGAAGAAAAACCTTTTTGGAAAGCGGATGGCCTTTTGGAAAACCAGAGGATTTGGGTTCGGGGGTCGGTTAGGCATTGGGAAGGTATTAGCACCCCACACCTCCTTTCTACCGAAAGGGAACCTTTAATTAAACGTGTGGTTTTTAGTGTTGATTTGGAAAATACTTAAATTTGCCTCAAAGGGAATGAGAAGATTTAATGAAAATTTTTATTTTTGGCGCTTGACGAGAGTTAGCCGCTCGCTCCTACGTATCTCCCGGTGCGATGGAGAATTCAAAGCTACGTAGTTCTTGTTTTTCCTGAAAAAAGGTTTTTGTCTTTTATCTTGTTTAGGTGAGTTTTCGCAATAGGAATGAGGATTCGCGATGACCAAGCAACAACGGTTTAGAGTGGTCACACTACTAACTCTTTTGAAAATGAAATCATCATTAACAACCAAACGGCAACGGCGCGAGTGATCATTAATGATAATCGGTTTTGCTTTTGATTCGAGTGTTCGCGATGACCAAACAACAACGGTTTAAAGTGGCCGCGCTACTAACCCTTTTGAGAATGCAATCGTCATTAACAACAAACGGCAACGGCGCGAATGATCATCAAAGACAATTGGTTTTATTTAAGTTGGAGTGTTCATGAAGACCAAACAACAACGGTTTAGAGTGGTCACACTACTAATTCCTTTGAAAATGAAATTATCGTTAACAACCAAACGGCAATGGCGCGAGTGATCATTAATGATAATTGGTTCTTACTTTAGGTAATCAAAAGGGTTTTCGCAATCGAATTGATTTTTGGTTTGTGAGATGGCTTTTTGATGTTTGAAAGTGTTCTTGGTTATGAAAAAGATTTGAAATTTGTAAATGTTACTAACGAGTAACAAATTGTAGTATAATTTGAATGCGACATGGTTTTGAGGTGTTACTAACGAGTAACAAAGGTTTTGAACTTTGAAGTCGGATTACAAAGTCAATGCGATCATCAAAACAAGCAAGCAAATCGTGAACAACAATTCAATACTTAATCACATAACAAGCACAAAAACAAGTATAAATGAATAAGAACACATGTGCATCAAGACTAGGGGGCTAGCCTATCCTTTGCAATTACTTACATTAACAAGTGAGAATGCATCAAGACTAGAGTTAGTCCATCCCTTGCCAAAACCTACACAAACTCCAAGAACCAACACCACAATTGCAAGTGAGGATGCATCAAGATTAGGAAAACCTATGCTTTACAAAACCTACACGAACCCTAAATTATATTTACACAAACCTTTCAAGGTGAATGGCATCATAGGCCAAATTGGCCTTCAAGCATTCACGCATTATTTAACTATCATAAAAGGAAACCTAAATTTGCATCTTCCTACTCATTAAGAATTATAAAAGAGAGATTGAATCATTTCTAGGTAATCCTCCTCACTTAGATCGAGGTGCACTAGGCGCAAGTGAGAGTCACTTTACCAATCATCAACCTAAGACAAATTATAAAGTAATTCATAAGAATAAGCAATCTCATACACTAAAAGGAGGCCGGGTTGAATCACCTAGAGCAATCTTCATCACTTAGAACAATGTGCACTAGGCACAAGTGAGAATCTCTTTGCCTATCATCAATTTAAACAACACCTAAACTAAAAAGGTTGAATCATATAGAACAATCCTCATCACTTTAAGCAAGGTGCACTAGGCACAAGTGAGAGTCATATTGCCTATCATCAACTTAAAATGATAAGCAAACATATAAAAACCCTATTTATTCACGATATGCGACCCAAATACATAACCAAGAACCCATTTATTTTTGAAAGGAAGTGAGATAATATGAGAAAACAAGCTAAATTACAATTTTTGGTAAAGGTTCATGTGATTAGGCAAAGAAATGCACAAAACTAACATAAACCCTATTTTTCTACAAGTATGCGAAACCTAATATGCCATAAAACAACATTTTATTTCATGAAATGCAAGGGTCAAGATCCAAATCAACACAAATCATAAATCATTCAAGGGTGAGAAGCACCATAAGCACCCAAGCCTCCCTAAGTGCTTGTCAAAGTGCTTATGACACTTCTCACCAACAACAATCAACAATATGAGGATATGAAGATGATAGGATGAATGATTTCACATTTTTGAGGCAAGAACTCAAATATGATGCAAGGTTTTAAGGATTTTACCTTAACTCCAAGTTAGAAAGTGAGATGAGAAGATGAAACTAGACACAAATCAACAAAACTCCAAGGTTCTTCAAAGAAATACCCACGCAAATATGATGATCAAACCCACTTGGTGATGATGCTTGAAGTTTGAATGAGAAATGGAGGGAGTATGTGAAAGAGGGATGCAAATGAGGTGGGGTGGTGGTGTTTGGGTGGAAGGAAATGAAAAAGATGGATGGAGGAGAGGGAGAGGAGGCTACGGCCTTGAGAGGAAAAGGGAGAGATTTTTGTGTGCTAGGGTTTTAGTGTAGGAAAAATGAGAAGCAAAAGATGCTCATATGTGGAAATGAGAGGGTATTTATAGAGTTGTTTTCGGTCTAGGGTTAGGTCATTGTTCTTTACTAGGTGCTCTAGGATTGGGTTTTAAATTTGAATGAAGGGCTAGGATTAGAGATCACTTGGATTGTGGGTAGTGAGAAAACACAAAAATGAGAGTGAGGGAGAGAGGAAGTATTCGCCCAAGAGAGGAGAAATGAGAGGTTCTGTGCCAAAATGAACTTCCTCCTTGTATTTTGGGAGAGTAGGCTTATATATGGTCTTGGGTGAAACTAGGGTTAAGGGTAGAATAGGAATGAGATGTTCTATTTTAAGTAAGTTTGCAATTTCTTATGAAGGAGTGAGTGTGAGAGGATGGTGTCATTTACAAAAAAGGGTATGAGTCTTCATGAGAGTGTGTAAGAATTAGGGATGGGTAGGATTAATGATAGTACAAGAATATTCTTAAGGAATAATTGTACAATAGAAGAGTGTGGAAGAAATTGTGAAGAGAGAGAGAGGGAATTCGAAATTGTGGAGAGAGAGGGAAAAAAAACTTGTTTTTGGTCTTTTGTCTTATTGAGGACACTTCATTCTTTTTGAGTTTTGAATTTTGGGCATGGAAGTGAAGGTGCACCTAGTAAAAGTGTCATATATTTTTGAGCACCATAAAATATTCCCTCTAATTATTCTAGGCAATAAAAATTGTCATTTAGTAATTGGGGAATATTTAATGGTTTTTTTTGGGTTTTTTATGCACTAAAAATGGGGAAAATGCATTTTTAATTATTTTGGACTAGGACTTTCTTTCCAAAAATTATACAAAAATTACCCTTGGTAGAGTAACATGTATGCCACATCCTTGACCTGGTCTTGGTCCAAAAATAATTAATTCGCTTTTATTTAAATGCCCAAAAATGCAAAAATATGCACTATTTTATTTCCTAAAATTCCTAAAAATTAAGAAAAAATGTTTTTGGGTGCCAAAAATTAATAATGATCAATAAATGGCCTCTTTTTTTTTTTATGAAAATACAGACACGTCCCAAATGACGGGGGCACAGGGCAGCTCACGCAGTTACTACTGGCGCACGCGCGTAATTCAAATAAAAATGCGAAATAGGGGACGAACACACATAAATGCACCAATCCACTGTTTTCCACACATTATGAATTACCTTATTGCTTCCATTTTTCTGAAAAATGTTTTTTTTGAATTGGGCGGACAAAATTGGGGTATTACAGGGCTCTTGACAAAGTTTTGGGTCCGAGGCGTTTTATCGAGTCGAAAACCGTTTTCGCCAAATAAATGAAATTTTACAGTTTTCACGAAATTATATATATCTATATGCTGTTTGTGTACTGGAATATGATCTGAATTATGTTGCTAAACATCTATTTTTAAGTCTCGGAAGTCACGGAATGTCTCGGTGACGATTTGGGAGCGAATTGGGGAAAAACGGGGTTTTAGAAAAGCGATTTCCAACCCATTTGTCAAGGGTCGCGTCGCGACCCATGGTCCATCGCCTCGCGACCCTAGTGAATTTTGTGACACAAAAGTTTCTGTCACTTTTCGCGTCGCGACGGTATCTGTTCGCGTCGCGACGGTTTGCAGTTTTCACTAAAAAGTTCCTGAACTTGTTTTCGCAATAACTTTTGATCCGGGAACCCGATTTAGGTGTTCTCTGGTGCGTTGGAAAGATTATTCAAATACCTATCTATAATTATATAATTTGGTTTGGAAAGTACTCTGTTTTTGAAGTTCAAAACTGTTTTCAAAACCGAAACTTAGACCGCGTGTGAGATAATGCTTTTGGTATAACAAACCGGATCGTGGATCCTTCTCGATGCTATGATTATAACGCCGGATGATTAACTTTGAATTCATCAAAACGGGTTATATATCGATAATAGATATAGATATCTAAAACTTGAAAGACGGTCCAATGCGGACATGATGTATATTTTATTATATATCGCGTTGGGTGACGACCCGACAAGTAGCACACTAGGGAGGGAAGTCATGATCCCTTACCTAGGCCCTGTATACGTTTTGGCATGGTCAATTCGTGGGTTATCGGAATTCGTAGTCGTTGTACAGCCGATTTATGCTAAACCACATTGAGAACACGATTTCCCGGGATTCGTAGTTGTTGTACAATCGGCATTTTGATTTGAAGCTTGTTATGGCTAGTAAGAATATGTTGTAAAGGTTTAATAATTAAACCGAGTGTCAGTGAGGGGGCACGGTAGAGCTCACGGAGATATGTTATCTCACCCTATCATTGTTGTTGTTTTTCAGAGAAGCAGGGAAAGAAGAAGACTGTCAGGCACGAGTAGGTGACATGCTCTTGGAGATGTCAAGGACCTAGTCTTGATCCTCTTATGTTTCCTTTTGCTGTCTTTGTCATGGTTGTATGACTTGTATTGTTTATGAGTTGTACGAACCATATTTTTTTGTTTCCTGTTTTAGTTATTGAACTCGGATGTTGTAATCCTTTCGGCTGTGGACCGAGCAACTTCTATTATATGAAGTCGGGAGGTTCCGAATGTTATGTTTCAATTCGGAGAAAGTTTATATGTTCAATAATTATCCAGGAACTGTGTCCTCTGATTATTGCTATAATTGTGCATTACGGTATATCTACACGTTAGAAATATCAGGGTGTTACATATCTCACTCATTTCACAATGTATTATTTCTTCTATTATTGTATTACGAAAAAACATAGAATTTTGTCTTTTAGTTATTGTGGTATTAACGTGTATCATATATGATGACAATCATGTGCTTAATTAGTTTGTAAGAGGTATCGAAAAAGTATCTGAGAAGTATCCTTAGTTGGTAAGAAGTATCAAAGATGTTACTGAAAAGTATCGAGTCAAACATTTTTTAAAAAGAATTAAAAAATTATTGGATACTCTTTGGGTACGTATCGGGAAGTATCAGGTGCGTGTCGGTATCGGATACGTATCCGACACGGGTACGTCTCCATTTTTGAAGTATCGGGGCTTCATAGGTTGTTGATTGTTTGATAACACGAAAGTTGGTTTATTGAGTACCTAATTGTGTTGTTAGAAGCTGTTGTTAAGTTAGGAATGTTATGAATTAGGTATTGGAACCGTTCGAATAACAAAATAACACAAAACCGAGTTTTTAATACCGAGAAAATGACCACTGTCATCAGGACATGGCCCGTGTCAAAGTGACACGGGTACCCGTGTCCAAAGCTGTCTCTGGCCAAAGAATTTTAAAAGTGTGGACACGGCCCGGCTCAGTACGTTTCATGAAATATTGAGTGGATCCAGGCTCAACGTATCACACAAGCTACTAAAAGGTTCTGACAGTCAATTGTCTAAGTCCCTAGCTGACTCAACCTATCTAATCTTTTGACCGTAAGGTCTCTAAGCCCGACAAGGTCGAACTGCTCTGATACCAAAAAATGTAACACCTTAAACTCAGTACTTGGTGAGTCAAAAGTATTAACATAATCCTAAACAATCAGAGTATAACCTGCTCATAATGATGGACCAAATAAAAACTAAAGCATATTACAACCACTTAACATAACTTTGAGATGAAAATCTCACAAATACAATTTCGAAATAAGAACTCAATAGGTACAAATTCGATATAATAAACACGACTACGGTCCAACTATAAGACAAGGTTATAAAATACTACATGACATTAGCAACCTCTTGCTAATCTTCTATGAAACAGTGAGATTACAAATCTCAGTGAGTTCTTTCGCACCCCCTCGCAATTCCTCTCTCGGTGTTTTCCTTGTGTATGAATTGTTCTTGACTGTATCTTATTCTTGTCTGTGACTTGTTCATGTCTGTGTTTTAATCTTGTCTGTGGCTTAGCATAATCCGAGAAATAATGCTAGGTATTCTATACCCAATTTCAACGGAAACCCCAGTTCGTATAGCTATACCGAATAATGCTAGGGCCCTAGCTTCGGGTTCATGAATCCCCTCCACTAGGTATGCTACATGAATCTCGGGATCGTCATCCCCATGGTATCTTTTATCGTTATCTCAGACATTAAGTCTATTACTCGACACGAGGCCGTATTCTTTCATCTTATTACTTGAACTTAGACACTTAGGTCTTTGACTTGACACTTAGGTCCTTTCTCACTTAGTTCATAACAATAAGCTTCCATTGAATTACTTCCGTAACTTTGCTCTCTCGTTATAACTATACAGTTTTATATACAATAATAACCATATGTTGACCAAGTGACTTCAAACACAATAATAAATATACAGTTTTATATACAATAATAACTCTACAGTTTTAAAAGATAAAGTATTTAAAATAAAGCGCTTAAGAAAATGTTTTGATTAGAATAAGAGGGATAAGGCAATAAAAATAACTTGCAAGGAAAATAAAAGAGATGAAGGGAAAGAAGAAGACATGCAGAGATTTTATCCTAGTTCGGCCACTCCTGAGGCCTACGTTAGTCCCCAAGGAAAACTCCAAGGGATTTTAATCAATCACTAGCTTTTAGAACAGGTTCGGCTAGAAACCTTTACAACAAAAGAGCTTACAGTATCGGGATATCACCTCCCTATGTAAAAGACCTTCAAAACCAAGAGATGTCACCTCTCTTGAAGAACTTGGGATCACACCCAACAATAAGAAATACAAAAGATTTTGATAACACACTCAATAGTGTGGATAGAACAAATTGAAGCACAATAATACAACTCAAACTATATGGAATATAAAGCTCTCAAATAAAGATTTTAGCAAGTGTAAGAAGAGTGAGAGTGATGAGAAGAATGATAGAGTTTCAGATGCAAGAATGAGTTGTGTTGAGAGTGAAATGTGAGGCCTCTATTTATAGGCTTTAGGAAAAATATGACGTTGAGTTATTTATGATAATTAGGTAATCGATTATGTGCTTGAATAACATAAGATGATAATCGATTTATGTGCTTTCTTAAATGGAAAAGGAAATCGATTACCTGCTTCCTTAAAACAAGATGAAATCGATTATGTGCTTCCTCAAAACAAGATGAAATCGACTATGTGCTTCCTTAAAGCAAGATGAAATCGATTATGTGTTTCCTCAAAGCCATAAATCGATTATGTGCTTCCTTAAATACAAGATGAAATCGATTATGTTTTCATAGGGAATGTTAAGAATCGATTGTATGCTTGAATGTGGCATCCTTATAATCGATTATGTTTTTTTCTAAAATCATTTATGCATGCATGAGATTTGTTTAAAAATTATTTTCATGCAAGAAAAATATTGTAGTGTGTGATTTATTTTAGAGAGCTTTATTTGCACTTACACAAATATCCTAAACACACACAATACAATAAACAACTCTTGACTTGAAAGTTTGATCTCATTTTCTGCTTTTTGCAATCTTGACCTTTTTGAACTTCTTTTGTCAATCATCAAAACCAGATTATTCCTGTCAAGGCATATATTCACATCACTTAGGTCATTTGGACACGGGCCGTGTCCACTATTTTAAAATTCTTTGGCCAGAGACAGCTTTGGACACGGGTACCCGTGTCACTTTGACACGGGCCATGTCTTGATGACTGTGGTCATTTTCTCAGTTTTAAAAACTCGGTTTTGTGTCATTTTGTTATCCAAACGGTTCCAATACCTAATCCATAACATTCCTAACTTAACAACAGCTTCTAACAACACAAGGTACTCAATCAACCAATTTTCGTGTTATCAAACAATCAACAACCAATCATATCAATCAAACAAATTGGAGCGAGTTCAGACCAAAATTTGTTAACAATTCGGTTTAACGGTTTTTCAACTAAAACGATATACGACAACGCACACCAAACCGAGACAACAACTCCACATATAAATTTCATCGAATAAAACCTAAACGGTAAGAACTCACCTTGATTGTCGCTTCCAACACACACAAACACGTGAGAAATCCTAGCTTGGCGCATCAACTAATCTCCTAAGCACCCAATTTCTTCACTTTCCCCAAATTCCCAATTCAAAACCCTAAGTCACCAACAAAGCTTCCAATCAACAAATCAAGCTTCAATCCTCCATTAATCTACTATGGGTTTGCTTCTCCTCCTCTAGCTAGATACCTTCAAAAACCATATTGACCTAAAAATCACAACTGACCTCATCTCTCTAACTCAACAATTTCGCATGGCTTAAAGGAGAGGGAAAGGAAAAAGGAATTTACTTGAAGATGGTGGAAACAAAGATGAAGGAGAAGAAGTGATGGAGTGGGTTTAGGGTTTGGGTCTCTCTCTTTCTTCTTCTTCCTCTCTTCTTCTTTCTTTTCTCTTCTCTTCTTTCTCTTCTCTTGACCTTCTCCTCTTTTCTCACTTTCTTTCTTTTCTTTTTCTTATAAAACCACTTAAGTGAGGGTGTGGGGATAAATGACCTCTATGCCCGCAACAAATTCTAATATCCTAAAATACCCATACTATCCATTACTCACTTAAACCCCACATAAATCGATAATTAATTTTAAAAGTCAATACACAATATACACAAAGTCACACATATGAGTAACCTTGACCATAAATTATTAACTCACTTAACCATAATTAATCCAATTGCAACTAAGTTATTCATTAACCAACAGAACTAAAATAACCAACTAAAATAATTGAAACAATTATTTTGGGGATGTTACACGTTATATAATCAAGAAATTATATAATTGGTCAATTCGCAAATGGAGGCCAAAAGAAGACTATGAAATATGCTGTGAGCCGCTACCTCAACTACAAGAAGACTCTCGCAATTGACCCATTATATAATTTCTTGATTGATTTCATAAAAAATGTGGGCCTAAATAGTTTTATGAAAAAATTTTAATAGGTAAATCCGTAGTTGAAAAATCAATTACGGATTTATCTACTAATTACGTAAATTCATTACAACATTTTCCACTATCAATTACAGATTTACCTATTAATTA
This sequence comes from Astragalus membranaceus, assembly GCA_039519185.1. Classification (NCBI taxonomy): domain Eukaryota; kingdom Viridiplantae; phylum Streptophyta; class Magnoliopsida; order Fabales; family Fabaceae; genus Astragalus; species Astragalus membranaceus. Next base: position 171,358,059 of record CM076847.1, read on the forward strand.
CATAAATCCGTCTAAAGCTATATATATTGTATACCGGATTCACCTTTAAATGATAAATCTGAAATGCCAAAGAATGTCACCCAAATGCTGTGAACGTATTAGAAATGAGAGGGGTAAAACGGAGATAAATGAAGTATGTGGGGAAATGCTGCCTGTCCGTGGAGGTAGAAAAATCAGTGATCCTCGTGTCTACCTTTATTGGCATTTGATGTCTACCTTCGGCTTGTAACTATTATTATTATTAGTTTTATATTTATTATAAATAAAATATTATATGCTACAACTCTTAGTTTATTTATTTATTTATCATTTTTTGATGAAAAATAAAAAGCTTGGAGCCATTGTTGGAGGAGAGTTGCGCAGGGAGAAGGAAAAAAATAGAGAACGCGGAAAAGAGAAGAAAAATTGGGCAAGGCAATTAAACAGTAATTCAAAACTGTATCGAAAAATATGTTATTTACAAGGTGTCGAAAGGTGTATATATGTACAAAGATTCAGTGCCCATATTGGGCCTATGTTTCGACTGGGCCACATATTGGCCCATTGGATGTTTTACTAGTGACACCTAACAATACTAAGAACAATTGAATTACAAACATATTCAATATTCCCTCTTAATTCACATTGCTAAGTGACATCATCCCAAGCATTGTTCTGAGTTCTTCAAATCTTCCCTTTTGCAATGGCTTGGTCATTGCATCAGCTACTTGAAGTTCTGAGCAGCAATATTGCAGGTTCAACTTCTCATTGTTGACTTGATGACGCAGGAAGTGATATCTGGTCTCTATATGTTTCGACCTACCATGGGCGACAGGGTTCTTGGCCAGATCTATTGCAGACTTGTTGTCGATCAGTAACTTCATTGCTGTAGTTTTGTGCAGGCCAGTTTCAGCCAATAGCATACTTAGCCATGATGCTTGACATGCTGCAAATGAAGCAGCCACATACTCTGCTTCGCAGGAGGATAAAGCTACTATGCTTTGCTTCTTCGAGCACCATGAGATGGGTGCTGTTCCATACATGAAGACATAGCCACTTGTGCTCTTTCGATCACTCTTGTCTCTACTCCAGTCGGAATCAGTTTACCCAAACACTTCAGCGGTAGCATTCGACTCAGTCTTGCTAGGGAATAGAATACCCTGATTTTGTGTTCCCTTGATGTACCTAAGCACTCTTTTTGCAGCTATTATATGGGAGGTTCTTGGCTTCTCCATGAATCTGCTGATCATTCCAACACTAAACATAATGTCAGGTCGAGTGTTGCAGAAGTACCTAAGGGATCCAACAATCTATTTGTAGAGGGCGGCATCTACTTCACTCTCTGTATTATCTTTCGACAGCTTGCTGCTTGTGGCAGTTGGTGACGAAACTGACTTACAATTGGTCATGTCGAATCTGTTCAGGATATCTGCTGCATATTTCGACTGATGCAGAAATATTCCCTTGCTTGTCTTCACAAATTGCATTGCTAAGAAATATGATAGATGTCCTAGATCACTCATTTCGAATTCAGACATCACCACCCTCTTAAAGGAGTCGACTTCAATCTCATTGCTGCCAGTTACTAGTAGATCATCTACATACAGGCACAGCAGCAATTGAGTTTCAGTTCCATTCTTCTTAACATACACACCATGTTCATTGGTGCATCTAGTGAACTTTTGAACCAAGAGAAATCCATCAATTCTTTTGTTCCATGCCCTTGGGGCTTGCTTAAGTCCATATAGAGCCTTCTCAAGCTTCAAAACCTTGTCTTCTTGTCCCTTTAATTCAAATCCAGGTGGTTGGCAAACATAGACTTCCTCCTCCAAAGGTCCATTGAGAAATGCTAATTTTACATCAAGTTATTGTAGGGGCCAGCCTCTATGACTTGCCAATGCCACTACCAGTATTATGGTCTCGATCCTGGCTACAGGGGAAAAGACTTCATTTAAATCCAACCCAGGCTTCTGCAGGAAACCTTTAGCTACTAATCTGGCCTTATACTTGGCCACTTCTCCATTGGGTTTGACTTTGGTCTTGTAGACCCATTTCACACCTATTGCCTTCATTTACTTTGGAAGTTCGACTAACTTCCATGTGCCATTTTTCTCTATTGACTTCAGCTCGTCAATCATAGCTTCCTTCCACTGTTTGTAATCAAGAACTTGCTCCAGGCTCACTGGTTTTGCTTCAGCCATTAGTGCAAAGTGAGTCAGGTCTCCTTCTGCTGTAATAGCAGAATCTGGAAATGTGTCGAATCCATCTAGCCTTACTGATCTCTGCCTTTCCCTTTGTGACCTTCTTATAGGTTCGACAGTAACATGTTCTGCAGTTTCAGTAGCTACATTCTGATCCTCTAGATCCTGAATTTCATCAAAGGCTAGTACTGTTGTTCTTTCACGGCCTTCTTCATTCTGAGTATCCTAGTTCCACTTTTTCGACTCATCTACTATGACATCTCTGCTCTTCACTGTTTTCTTCTGCACGGGGTCATACAGTTTGTATGCTCCTATCGAATGAAAACCAACAAGGATCATTTGTTGTGCTCTATCATCCAGCTTCTTCCTTAATTGCTCAGGGACATGTCTGTAACATAATGAGCCAATTATTCTGAGATGCTTGACACTTGGCTTTCTTCCTAGCCAAACTTCTTCAGGTGTCTTCCCAATCAATCTCTTTGTGGGGCACTTGTTCAGAATGTATACTGCTGTGGCTACTAGTTCTCCCCATAAACTGTGAGGTAGCTTCTTTTCCTTCATCATACTTCTCACCATGTCGAGGATGGTCCTATTTTTCCTCTCAGCTATTCCATTATGCTGAGGTGTGTAGGGTGAAGTGACTTCATGTACTATGCCTTCATCTTCACAGAATTTTGCAAATTCATGTGAGTTGTACTCACCACCTCCATCTGTTCTAAGAGTTTTGATTGCACACTCACTTTGCTTTTCAATCATCACCTTGAAGTTTCTGGATGCTCCAAGTACTTCACTATTCTTATTGATCAGGTACACCCATGTCATTCTGGTGTACTTATCAATGAAGGTGACAAAGTAATTGTTCCCTCCTAATGAACTAACCTCAAAGGGACCACAAACATCAGAGAATATCACCTCTAAATTCTTCTTTGCTCTGCCTGCCACCTCTGATTTGAAGGAGTTTCTTGGTTGCTTCGACTTGCAGCAACTATCACATACTTCACCAGGCATCTTTACTACTGGCAACCCATGGACCATCTTCTTCTCATGTAGTTGTCTCAAGCTTTTGAAGTTTAGGTGGCCAAATCTTCTGTGCTACTTCCAGTTCTCATCATCGACAGTGGTTGTGAGACATTGCTGTTCGACTACTTGCAATTCGACCTTGAATGTTCTGTTACTTTGCATTGGCACTTCAGGATCAACCTCTTGTTTAAATCAAACAAGCTGAGACTGTTATCATCCATTTCGACAGAGAATTTTTTCTCAATCATCTGCCCAAGACTTAGCAGATTGCTCCTCATCTTTGGTACATAGAACACTTCCTGAATGTAGCACCACTTTCCATCTTTCGACAGAAACTTTATGGTACCAATTCCTTCTGCAGTGACTCTGCTGTTGTCTGCAAATCTGATTCTTTTACTTATTTGCTTCATTTCGACAAACCACTCCTTATGGCAGCACATGTGGTTTGAGCATCCTGTGTCGAGATACCACTCGACAGATTTTTCTTCGATCTCATTTGTGTCTGCCTTCAGCAACAACAATTTTGTGTCAATAGCTGCCATGAAGGATAATTCTTCATCATTGTTGCTGGCTATGTTGGGGGCATCACCAGTGTCACCACTGCCCTGCCCCTCACACATTGCACAAGTATTTTGAGCATCACAAGTGTTTCCACTTTAACTAGTGTTCCCACTGTTTTGCTCACTACTTTCAGCAACTGTTACATTGAGATGAGTGTCTTCTTCAATCTCATCATCTATGACTGCCATTAGCATTAATCCTTCTGAGTCAGAATCAGAGTCTGTGCCTCCATCACTTGCAAATTTGGCTTCAGCATCTTTATTCCTGGGAACCTTCTTGTTCTTACATTTGTTCCTATAATGCCCAAATTGCTGACAGTTATAGCACTGCACCTTCGACAAATCTTGCTCCTTCTTGTCGAAACTTCCTTGTTCTTCTTTCTTGCTGCCAGATCCCTTTTCTTTACCCTTCCATTATCCTTTTTCTTTCTTGTTGCCTGCCTTCCAATTTTTCTTAGAGGAGTGTGATAGTAAGGCTTGTTCAGTCTCTTTCTCTGAACTTCTCTGCTTAATTCTGAATTCATGAGCCTCTAAGGAACCTTGAAGTTCATCTAACTTCAGTTCATCTATGTTCTTGGATTCTTCGATGGCAGTAACCACATAGTCGAATTCTGGAGTTAAGGATCTAAGCACTTTTTCTACTTTACTTGTTTCAGATCCAGTCTTACCATTGCCTTTCATTTGATTAGTTAGAGCTACTAACCTCGTAATGAATTCACCAATTGATTCTCCATCTTTCATCCTCAATGCCTCGTATTGCTTCCTGAGAGACTGCAGGCGCACCTCCATATGCATTCTTGAGGATATCCCAGGCTTCTTTTGTTGAATCACAGCCAATGATTTAGAATGTTTGAATCAACACTTTGATGAATCAAAAACAACCCTTTTCCATCTTTCTTTCTCAGTGCATGGTGGTTGTTCCTCACCGCTTCAGTGGCGTTTGCTTCCAATGGTGGAACACCATCATTCACGATTTCAAGTACATCTTGAAAACGAAACAAGACTTTCATCTGCGCACACCATCGGTCATAATCTTTTCCATTAAAGACAGGGAGGTTCGTCGGAATTCCTCGCCACTGTTGTCTCGCATCGCCATGATGAATCTTGAAGGATCTTTATAGCTCTGTTATACCAATTTGTTGGAGGAGAGTTGCGCAGGGAGAAGGAAAAGAATAGAGAATGCAGAAAAGAGAAGAAAAATTGGGCAAGGCAATTAAACAGTAATCCAAAACTGTATCGAAAAAAAATGTTATTTACAAGGTGTCGAAAGGTGTATATATATACAAAGATTCAGCGCCCATATTGGGCCTATGTTTCGACTGGGGCCACATATTGGCCCAATGGATGTTTTACTAGTGACACCTAACAATACTAAGAGCAATTGAATTACAAACATATTCAATAGCCATGTCTTCCATCTTAGTCTACCATGAATATTTCTTATACCAAAACGCCCCCCTTTTTCTCATTATAAAAATAAAGTCCATCTTGTCTAACACTTCGCAAGCATTGACTTTCACACTCTGGATCATAAGGCTTATCATTGTAAATTTCCACATTCTTTTGCACATTATTCCAAGATAAATTGCACCAAAACAAAGTAGTACCAAAAAAGTTTGCTTTAAAAGACCATGTTAGTGGTTGCCCATTGGGAAGATTATGAACGCCTAGATCATCATCCTTCGATCGACAACGGATTAAGAGATTGATACCAGGACCCAAATTATTAGTAACAACCACATTTGTTTTAAATGGGAATTCATCTTCAGCTGCTTTCACAGGAACCACAAGGATGTATCTAGTCATTAACACCATTGTAACCAAAAACAGGAACGACTTCATCTTGTTATATTTATTTATTTTTTTCTTAGTGTTTCAACTGTTATACTTGTTCCTTGAAAGTTACAAAAA